>JAGDQP010006996.1:28355-67703 GCA_022664845.1 Lepisma saccharinum
TTTGCTTGGGGCGTTGCCTGGGCCCTGGTGCTTAATCCGGTTCATTTTTAACATAAATCAAATTATTATTTTCTCTAATCAATTATACAAATTAACTCGAAGGACGAAAGTAGCTTATTAGAGCTAAAAGTCCAGTCAGGGGTCCTGCGGACCCATGGCATTTTACTTTAGCGACGGTAATGCACTGATACTTTAATCATTTAAACAAATTTATTTATGAGTTACATTTCATTACGATCATTATCCGTTTTAAGCGCAACACACAAGGAATTTTATGTATATGCAATAAACATTAATAAGAGAAAAATAAAACAAGAAGGAAATGAATCAACCGAAATGTAGAACACGTAGTGTGGTATGGAATTTGAACTCAATTTCAATGCAGTATTTTACAGAGATGAACAAACAGTCAAACGGTACAAGACAACATGTGATCAGAAACGGAACAAACAACATGTAACAGCCTAGTTGCTTTTCCATTTTTATTTTTATTTTCTCCCCATTTATTTTCTTAGTCTCCGTTTTGTTTTCTTTCTGTGTGTTATCTTTATCTCATTCTCTTTGGTTGGTTTTAGACCCTTTGAGCGTGTTTCGTTTTGATTTTTGCTTTGAATTTTTAATCGTTATCCATCCAGGTTTTAGTTAGTCACGCAGCAATGACTTGTATCTAACGATTGTTTTTGGTTGGACACTAGTCAATGCTTCGTGACTTGTTTTTTACTGATTGGTGTGAATCAGCCTTCTTCTCCGTTTGCTGGGAAAACTGCTCTCCCACGCCATGTTAGTTCAGTTCCAATTTTAATGACGAGACGAATGGACGCATGGGCTTTCCGTCATCTGTACTTCCTGTGCCCTGTCTACGAGAGGTAGATATAAACACCCAATTTAATATACATTCTGATAATATTTCGAATGATTTCGTCCCTTCTGGAAAATTATATTAAATCTTATTAAGAAGAATTAGAACCGATACAAGTGCTACCAGGACTTTTTCAGCGATATTGTTTCGGAATTTTCACCTCATTAAAATTTATATTTTGTTTTGAGATTATTTATCAAAATGTACAGTATGTTCTAAATTTCAGTATGGGGCCGCTATTAACCGAATTCTTACATTACAAGTATCGGTTCGTTAGATTTTAATAATCATATGCCAATTTTTCGTCTCCAGTTTTCCAAATCCATTCGAAATTCCCGGTTAGCCATGTTTGACAGCTACCGCTTATTCTCATTACTTAATCAAATTAGCAACATGTCTGTTCGACTATCTTTGCGTACCGTTTTGATGGTAATAGTAAATTTTATATTATTCGACATGGTTCGATAATCTTGGTTTCAACTCCAGCCACTATTCTCCGATGAAAAAGTCATATTTTATAATATTATTTTGTATTTTCAAGATTTATTCAGAACTTCTTTTGTATAAGGTAATAATCATCTGTAATGACGTCACGCGATTATTAGAGCGAAATTGATTCTTTCTTTACCATGTATTTTGGACTAGAACTTCTTTCGTGTAAGTAATACTGTAACAAAAACTTTTCTAAATTAAATAACAATGTTTTGGAAATAATTTGTGAAAATAACAAAATTTATTAATTATTATAGAAATTATGGACATTTATGTGTGACTACGTAACTTTGAGTTCTGCTTAATTAATTCAATGTATACCAGCGATTCACATTTGTTTGTTCCTACAACTCAACAGTAATTCTGTTCAGATTCTTATAAAACTATCATATCCGAAGCGTACAATATGTAAATTCAAAGTAACAAATTGAAATTCTGAAATTTTTATATTTCTTCGGAAAATCTTGTGTTTATGTTCAGTGAACGTAGTATACAACCTCTCAGTTAACCAGATACGATCTACGGCATTAGTTGATAATCCTCTTACAGTGTTTAGTATATTTGTGATGTGCAGTGAGTTATTTAATGTTTGACTTGATATTCATTGGAGTTTAACTACGTATCGTTACGTGAAGTTGACAGAAATTGATACTAATTATTTCTGTGTTTCGGTAAACCTATCGTATTGAGTGATACGTTTTAATTAGATTAGATCGGTTCATAAATCCGTGGACCAGTGGTAGGATTCTTTCGCCAGCTGAGAAGTGATGACTTAGGAAAGGAACTATATATTGAATTTTTGGTTATTTCTGCGTTAAAATATGAAGTGACTCCAGCATGTGATTTGTGTGAATAAATATTATTTGTATTTGTGTGTTATGACACTACGTTTGGATTGAGTTGCGACCGTCATTCGTTCGTGTTCGTTCGTCTTTATTTCAGGAATTGCGATTCCAGACTACAGGTGTGGGCCCTACTAAGGTAAAGGTAAGGCATGGTCTTTTGCCACCCTGTAGACTTCAAAGTGAGTAAAGACATAGTATGAGTCACATATGAGTCGTTATGCTTATCATCGTTTGAGATTATTTCCCAAGTAAAGATTTGCGTTTTTCTTTCTTAATCTGTCGCTAATCTGAACCAGCTGGTATTTCAGAATATGAACTGACGATCTAATTAAAAGATTGGAGGTGTCGCCTTACCGGTATTTCCTCCCTCGATCTAAATTAATTTTTTTACAGCGATCACATGGATCTGGAATCCTCTTTCCCAGATATTCTTAAATCTGGAAGACATTTCTGCGCCGCTCGTCTGGAGTGTAGAAAATGTTTGGAGCTAGAGGTTAGGTTAGATGCGTTGCGTGGGTACTCTAGGCTCCTGGCGACCCTATTTGTCTGTGTGATCCTCTTTTGGGATCATTAGGTTGGGGACGTTTCAGTTTTTTGCGACTCCAGCCAGGATTTCCAAAAAAACTGTGCGTTGCACCACCCCCAAACGCCGCCTCTGCACACATGTTTTTAACCAATCTTCCCACATGCAAATCAAGAAAAATGACACAGTTCATCATTATACGGTATTAAAATTGTCATAACTTTGTCAATTTTCATCCGAGTTGCACGTTTTCTTTAATTGAAGGGGAAGCAATCCCCAATAAAACCAGAGAGAAAGGAATAAAACTGACAAATTATTCCTCTCTCTCTCTCTGAGAAAACTGACAATTTTAATTGAATCGGCAGTTTGAAGAAGGAAATAAACGCCAAAAATGTGAAAATCTACTTTATGCCGGTCCCGGATTTGATATCTGGAAGGGATGGCGCATCTATACAATACACAAAGAAAGCAAAAAAACATTAGTAAAGCCTTCAAGAATAGGTGCGAAATGGAGATGGGCAAAACTAGCGTAGCAGCTATTTTTCACTGCTACATGGGATAAATTGCTATGACTGCTACAACCGATGAAAAATAGCAGTTACTGGCTTAGCTGCTATTTTTCTCCGAAGCTTGTTAATGGTAAAAGATTGTTTCCTGTTTTCTAAACAAACAGAACTGCTGAGAGAACGGAACAAAATGGCAGAGACTTGTCTGCAGAGAGGACAACCATGGCGTGTGAACACTACGTAATTAGTAGCGTCTGTTACTCGTGTACGGAATTGATATAAAGAGCTCTTAGAAAGCACTGGGTGATAGTTGGCTACGTAGAGTAATGGATAAGGCGTTGGAGTTGTAATGTAGTGGTGCCGAGTTCGATACCAGTTCATCGCAAGTTTTTATTTTTAAAATGGTTTATATTTTATTTATATTTTAAATATATTATTTTGAAATGTTATTGTTGTGTACAGTATATGTACAGTAAGGATGACGTATAATGTTAATTTAATGTCTTGTTAGTAAAATTTTGGGAACACTGTAAACTAATTTTGGTTTGTTTACAATATGTGACTTATGTTTGGAATACGAATTTATATGTAACGCTAATAACAAAAACAGATTACGGAATACATATCCAGGTAAATAAATATGTGTCGAATATAAAAATTTCAGTGTATGTACAGTGCAATAAATAAGAATATAGCAATTTTAAAATCATTTTTTAAATCAGTATGTCAATACACTACAACGTAAAACGACGCTATAAAAGTGTCATTTTCTTTTTTACACGCGAATGTCAATTCCCATATTATATAATTAATTCGAAAACTGCTCCTATAGATTTTAAATGAACATTTCGACATACAAAGTAATCATGGAATAAGAAACAGTTTTTTTTAAATTTAGTTAAATGGTCATTAGTAATATGTCAATACATATTTTCAAAATACTATGTATTGACAATATAATATATTAGCCTTGTATTAGTAATATATGGCCAATATATTTTAGTACATGGGTATAGTACAAGGGAATTGCTTGGAAAAACTATTTCAACAAAACCGAATCGGTGAGGAAGTAGGTTTCACTATAAACTGCAATGACAAATTAAACTTGTCAGTCTTATCGGATGAAAATTGACAAAGTTATGACAATTTTAATATAGTTATGAAGTTTTCTCATTTCTCGTGATTTGCAGCTGGGAAGATTGTAAAAAACATTTGTAAATCGTTTTATGGGCCAAAACGGAAAACGGGGCTCCAAATATTTTCATTTGGGCTTTATGCTCCCTGAGTTTCAAGAAAATCAGCGTGTCTAGTTCCCTAGGTTTACTTGTCAGAGCGTTATATCTGCGATATATATTTTTGTTCTATCTTATTTTCACTTATCTTTTGAATAAGAAAGACGAATGTGTCCGGATACTGGTACACTTAGCAGCTAATTACTTTTAACACGTGACTGGAAACTGGTATATATATTTTTTTGCTATCTGGTCACTTTTATTTTTTCTTACGGATTACAAATATGTGTCTTCATTTTATACAGCATTAATGCATGAGTTAAACTCCAAGCTATGTGTTAACTGAAATATTTTCCTTTCCTGTATCTTTTGTGCGGATTTACATACCATCAAAGTCTGAATTTTCCTAAGTGGCCGGCAACTGGTGCCGTCACCCAATATTAGTTAATTGTTGTACAATAATCTGGTACAGCATATCATTTCCACTGAAGAACTGCTTTATTCAAATCCTGATATCATAAAAGAGTAATTAACATCATACCAGCGTTGAAACAACACTAAATATTGATTTGTTTACACTAACAACTATTACATATCTCTTATAATTCAATTAACAGAATAGCCAATTTTCTTTATCATGCCATATATTGTAAAGTGCACATATTTCAATAACATTCGCCACTATTCAAATGTTCATTAAAACACACCTATTTCATATTTTGTGCACTTCATAAAATACCACATTTTATATCTTGCTAATGTCAGCATATTTATAATCGAACAACCATTAAGGTAATGAATGCACTCTCATTATTAATTGTAAAAGCAACGACTATATAAAGATCATATAACATCAGCAGCAAACATCACGTCGTCGGCAATTCAAAACCTGCTTTGTGTTACTTTCGGCCATTTTGAGATAAAAGTACTATCTGGTGCAGTTTTTAGGCTTTTCTAATGTAAAAAACTGTTTAGTGCATCATTTCAATGCCAGAATGACCGAATGCCGGAAAACAATTTCTGTTATGTGAACATCGGCATTCAAAACCTACTATGTATCACATAGCAGATTTTGAAACCACGTGTCAGTTTGATATTCAGCAAATTTTTGCACATGACAGCTTTTGCTTCTAAAATTATTGCGCAATTTTTGTTGGAAATGTACTGTTGTGTTAGTTCTCGATGAAACGTGACGAAGAGAGGGAGGCTTATTACTGCTGTTAGACAGAGAGGAAAAATTTTAATTTTATTGTATTAAATAATTATATTTTTTTATGTTTCGTTTATCTAATCCATTCAAATGTCGTTACTCGAGCCACTGACGGAGCAGGGAATCCTTGCCGAGCTCTTGATGAAGCCAATGATATTGCTGAGGAAGGAGATTCACAAGTTGCCACCATTACCTTGCCAGTTATCAACCTACAAGAAACAGGTGAAGAAAAAGATGATTGTTTCCAGGAGAGATGTAAACAAAATATTTTGAAACTTTTCATTTCAGATGAATACGTTGAAGATATAGGCCTAAGTGAACCAGTAATTCAGGTTTCAGAAGAGAGAACATATGCAGCCTCAAATGACTCACGCAACTCATTATCACCCACAGTACCCCTTGATTCAAGTGCTGAAGATTCTGAAAGTGATTCCCATCGTCCACAAGTGCAAGTTGCAAGAAAGAGGAAGAAGGGCAGTGTGAAAATGGAAAACCAGGAGAAGCGTTTAAAAGGCGAAGCGTACACTGGATTCCCTAAAACGAAATCGGGGAAGTATAAGCTGGAATGTGAAAAATCAAGCAGAAAGTTGGGCCCACGGTGTAACCACAAGATAGAAGAAGCGAAATTGGATTGTAGTTTTCTTTGTGCAACGATAACTGATGAAAAAAGAGAAGAAATATTCTCCGATTTCTGGAAGCTGAACTGTTGGGAAGCTAAGCAGGAATTTGTTAAGACCATGACTAACACAAGAGAACCAATTCGACGTCGTCCAGACAATCCAAGAAAAATTAAAAAACGTGAAGGTCACGACTGCTTTCTAAAAAATGCAGCTGGTTCAAAAGTTCTTGTCTGTCGCCGGTTTTTTCTTAGTACGATCGGGATTAAGAGGGACTCTTTTATGCGATGGGTACGAAATGAGAAGTTGCACTCAGATAATGTGGAAGAAAATGACGCGTTGATGGAAAATGCCAGTGAAGAGGATACTGCTGCTTCAGGAATCAAGGCTGCACCACAGGTGAAAACTATTAGTAAAAGGTCAGGGAGACATACAAATGCTGCTGTGAAGACAAAGATTATGGATGACTGGCTAGGGTTACTGCCTAAAGTTCCTAGCCATTATTGTCGTGCATCTTCAAGCAGAATTTATGTCGAAAGTGCGTTATTCAGTGAGGCACATATGAATCGTGTATTTCTCAATTGGTGCAGAGAATTCATGTTTGCCTTCGTCGATTCGTTCATTTCAGTGTCACTTGAAAAAGAGAAACATTTCCATCTTTAAGCCACGAAAAGATCAATGTGATAAGTGTGCAGAATATGATAGTGGGAATTTAAGCAAGGAAGAGTACGACGAACATCGTGCAAAAAAGCAAGAAGCCCAAGATGCTAAACCCATCGCAAAAGCTTCTGCTTGTGAGGAGAAACTTGTGATTGAAATGGACTTGCAGAGCACTCTACTCAGCCCGAAGCTTGAAGTTATTTCTCATTATTACAAGCAAAAGCTGCAAGTTCATAACTTCACAGTATATTCGCTAAACAACAAAGAGGTCACTCTCTATGTGTGGCATGAAGCAAATGGTGTAATAATGAGCAACGAATTCACTTCATGCATTGAAAATTACATATCAAGAGTTCCAGAGAACTTTAAGCACATCGTAATCATTTCAGACGGTTGTAGTTACCAAAACAGAAACAGATTCTTGGCGAGTATGCTTTCCAATCTGTCTGTAAAGAAGAACATTACCATAGAACAGTTAATATTAGAAAGAGGGCACACATACATGGAAATTGACAGTGTGCATTCCTCCTTAGAGCGAGTTTTTAAGTCACCGATTTACTCCCCATCAGATTACATTGCAATAATTCATGTGGCTCCAGTAGAAAGTCAGAAGTTCAACATAAAAGTACTGTCGTTTGACTTTTTCAACAATTATGAAGAAAAAGCCTGCCTGAGTTCTCTCCGACCCGGTCGTAAAGCCGGAGATCCCACAGTTAATGACATTAGAAGCCTGTTATATCTTCCTTCCGGAGAAATCCACTACAAGCTTCGTCATCCCCATGACTGGAAAAATCTGCCCCAGAGACGATCCAGCTGTGCCACTACAGTGCCTAAGAAGCTCTACCATGAACGGATTCCGATTACCAAATCTAAATACGACGATCTGATTGCTCTGTGTTCCTTTATCGAAGATGAAGACACAAAATGTTTTTATAAAAATTTGCCTTACAAATAACCTGCCGTTTTCCTGTCATGTCAATTATTATTTTTAGTTTTATGTTTACACATTAAAAGCTTCATTGTCAAAAATAATTGTGCTTTTTATTCCATTTCGAAACATAAAAGAAATCTTGAAAATATCTCAATTCCAGATTAAGATCAGTGATGGGGGAAAAGACAAAAAGGTACAGATAGCGTGATCTCACTTTTACAACCTAACTAAACTAACCTAACCTAACCCACCTAACTTAACTAACCTAACCTAACCTTCATCTAAACTAACCTATCCTAACTTAACCTAACCTGACCTGGACTAATCTAACCTAACCTAACTTAGCCACACCTCACCCCATTTAACCTATGCACACGTAACCAAACTAAACCGTATGTCAGTCAAATGTGTAGAATTTCAAAATGCGAAAGTTTAAAAAACAATCTAACCTGACTTTTCTAACCTAACATAGCCCTATGTCATTGATGTGTCTAGAATTTCAAAATACGTAATATTATAGCGCAAGAGAGATCGTTTGCGAAGATTCCAAGTGGAAAAAGCAATGAAAAGTGATGCATAGAGTGATTTTCACGGTATAGGTGTTGGAGAGCAGATAGTGAAGAAATACTGGTAAAACGAGTTTGTCGTCGTAGCGCCTTAAGTTGTGAGCTAAGAGTGAGTGAGGAAAGGAACAAACGTTGCAAGTTTCAACATTCTAGAATTAAATTATGTCTGACTCCCAGTTGCACTATCTGCACAGACAAAAACTGTCATGAATATCAATACGGTCAAAACCTGCTATGTGCATTAAAGAAATTAATTATATATTATTTTTTTTTGCTTTTTTTTAAACCTAATTTATTATGGCTTGAGCAGATATCATGTTACTTGCAGCATCAAATATTAGTTATAACGTTACTTTTATAAATTGAAAAATATTACGACTATACTGTTTTTTGTTTCTCCTGAAAAATTTATAATAATGCACATCGCAGATATAGGTATAGGTTGATTAGCGTTCAGTTGACACATATTGTACATATGGTATAGAACCTGTCATAACAATGTTGTGTTAATACAATACAAGAAAAATATCTCAGCAATACATAGGAGTACAATCATGAGGATATACGTAAGTTAATATTGCATATATAATAATACAATTTACAATATATATTTCCACTACATACAAATAAATTCTATATTATCCTACTAATAGAAATAGAATATAGTTATCTTTACCTTGTTCAAATGAAACATTAAAAAACGTTAAAAAAATCATCTAAAAATTATTTACAAATTCTTCTGTAGCGTAGAAGCAGTGATGAAGTAGGTACTGGTGCAGCTGCCTTTGAAAATAGCGATTGACTCTATTTCTTTCAGTTCTGCTGGCAATTTGTTGAACATCACAATACCTGTATATTTAGGTCCTTTCTCATATAGTGTTGTGTTATGAGGTATTACAGAAAATTCGTGTTTGTTTCTCGTATTATACAGGTGGTGATCACAGTGGCGATTAAGAACATTGCTTAAGTTTTTCTTTACATATAATAGTAGTTGAAAGATGTACAGACAAGGTAATGGATGAATATTGAGTGATTTGAATAGTGGTTTACAATGTTCGTTAAGCTTTGATTTAGTAATTATTCTTATGACTCGTTTCTGAAGTTTGAATATCATTTTGCTTTTTTGCGTGTTACCCCAAAATATAATTCCATAGCTAAGTAGTGCTTGAAATAGACTAAAATATATTACATTAAGTGTAGATAAGTTTAAAACATTTAAAAGAATCTTTATAGCATAGCACACCTGCCTTAATTTTTGAGCCAGCGAAACTATATGTTCGTTCCATGAAAGGGTATCCATTATCCATACTCCTAGAAATTTGACCCTTTTCGCATATTGCACTGGTGTATTATTTGATGTTATGCTCACTTGGTTTGAAGATTTGTTTTGTTGGTGGTGGAAACTTACAGCCAATGTTTTATCTACGCTTAGTTTCAGTTTGTTGTGCGAAAACCAACGTGATAAGTCGGCGGTGGTCTATATGGCTTTCTTTTCAAGGACTTGCGTATCATTGTCAGATATTATGAGATCACTGTCATCGGCAAACAGTGTTGCTTTTGATGCATGTAAATTATTGGGAAGATCGTTTATGTAAATCAAAAACAATATTGGACCCAGAACTGATCCTTGAGGAACACCACAGGTAATGGTTCGGATTTTGGATATATACTTAGATGTTTGAGTGGTATCAATATTATTAGAGTGCATTATTTGTACAGCTTGTTTCCGTTCTTTTAAGTACGACCTAAACCAATTTGTTACAAGTCCTCTTATACCATAATAGTTTAACTTACGGAGGAGTTCGGGACTATGTCAGAACGCCCACTGGTCAGATCGCCCACTTCTGAAAATGATCAGAACGCCCACTCGTATAAATGGCAACAACGTTCACCAAAATGGTCAGAACGCCCAAATGCATAATCGGTCAAAACGCCCACTGGTCAGATCGCCCACTTCTGAAAATGGTCAGAACGCCCACTCTTGAAAACGGTCAGAACACCCACTTTAAAAATGTTCAAAACGTCCATCAAAATGATTAGGATCCTCACAGGTTAGAAAATACAAACCCTACCAAGGTACACGGTTAATACTTTAATTTTTTGCAGTTTAATACTTACACTAAATCGATACTGAAGAAACATAATAATAATAATAATAAAAAAAAACTCGTGAAAACGTTCACAAAATCTACCAGTCAGAACGCCCACTCTTAAACAAGTGAGTCGGAGTCGGGTCGGGGGCTGTGCACATAAGCTACCACCAGGCTAGAGCAGCGAGTATAATATTTATATGATAATGTTGCATTTGTGTGTTTCTTTTCCTAAGTATAATTATCTGCTATGTGTTATTATGTTGTTATATTATGTGCACACTTAATAAAAGCTTGGTTTATAAACAGGTTACGCGGAATGAATGGCAGCGACGATGGGATGACGTTGCTGTTAATAAATTGAAAGAAATTAAGGTAACTGTTGCTCCATGGAAATCATCTTGCCGAGATAGTAGGCATGAGGAAGTACTTTTATGTCGTCTACGTATAGGGCACGGTCGAATGACTCATGGATATCTGTTGCGACGTTTGTACCCTCCGCATTGTAGTGAATGTAATGGAATTTTAAGTATTCGTCACGTCCTTTTAGATTATCCAGGATATAATCTTCTCAGACAACGTTATAACATCCCCAATGACATTGCGTCATTGTTAGGAGATGAATCAGCTATATTGCGATGAGTTCTTATGTTTGTTCAAGAGACAGGTTTATCTCCATCTATTTGAGATGATTGTGTTGGTTATCTGTTAAGTTTTATGTAGTAAGTAGATAAGATGTATGCTAAAGACTCTATAAATCTTTAGTTTTTACCACTATTCTTTCTGTTTCTGAAGACACTTTACACAGCTTTTATATGATTTTATTATTTTAGTTAACATCTATATTTAGACGTGACAAAGATAAGCCGTATCGGGAAGGGCATAAGCCATAGTGCTGTTACCGCCCATACAATTAATTTTATCTTATCTTAATAATAGCTTGATATGTATATTTATGTTTGAGTGTAAGGAAAGTTTGCCGACCTTAATTCCGCCATAGTAAATAAGAAATAAATGAAAATACCATTACAATAAACAGTAATTAACGATTCTAATAACTTGGCTATCTGAACAATCATGGATACAGCGGTGAAATTTCATTCTGAAAACGGTAAAAGTATTTTGTACGTTTCCAAAGACCCTATTATTAATTTATATTTCTCAATAAGTGTAATATATCGCCCTAGAAAAACGCATCAGAAGCGAAATCTATATCATAGTACAAAAGGGAAATTGAAAACACGTCACATTAAAGCAATACGAACGAAATAAAATATTCGTTGAAATATAATTTAAAATTCAAGCTGTTTTCAACGTGCAAATGAAAACATGATAAATGTAGTTTTTAAGTACAATTTTAATTTAATTAACTTGGAAAGGCACATATGAAGTGTAATTTAAGGAACCATTATCATATTCAGCCGTTTTCTATCCACTGCAGGATAAAGACATCCCCCTTTTATTTCCACATATCTCGCTCAGCTGCAATCCTCATCAATGTAGCTACTGAAAAACGTCTAATTTCATCTAATCATCTTGCATTTGGACGTCGTCTCGGTCGGTTTTTTTCCCTCTGGGAATCCAATGTAATATATTAGTCGTCCATAGTTGTTCATATCATGCATCTCATCATAACTCTTTGTGTGAGTCTTTTTGCGCATTCAGTCTCCAAGTTTCATAGCCGTACATCATCACAGGTAAGAGACATTGATTATAAACTTTACTCTTGAGACACAGTGGTAGTTTGATTTTGAAAATAAAATGTGTTCTTCCAAGCGATCTCCACGCCATTTGCATTTTCTATTTATTTAATCCATCAACTTAGCATACGTTGATTTAAGCTGCTTTGAGTAAACATACTTATTAACTATGCCTATTGTCTCTCCGTGGATCAATATTTCCTTCTTTGCAGCATGTTGATTGTACATTACTTTTATTTATATTTTACTTAAATTCATTTTAAGACTTATTCTCGATTTTCGGTGGGCATTCTGACCATATTTAGAAGTAGGCATTCTGACCATTTCTGAATTTGCGTGTTTAGCCGTTTTGGTGGGCGATCTGACCGTTTCTGTGGGCGTTCTGACATAGACCCAACGTTGTTGCCACTTTTACGAGTGGGCGTTCTGACCGGTGGGCGCTCTGACCATTTCTGAATTTGCGTGTTTAGCCGTTTTGGTGGGCGATCTGACCATTTCTGTGGGCGTTCTGGCCATTTTCAGAAGTGGGCGTTCTGACATAGACCCAGGAGTTCCTCATGGGGTACTAAATCGAAAGCTTTCGTAAGATCTAGGAAAAGGCCTACATAATTTTCTTTGTTGTCTAGACTCTCACGTATTTTCTCCAGGAAGTTAAATATTACTGAATCAATTGATTTTCCTTTCACAAAACCGTGTTGTTCTTCTGCTATTAAGTTTTGTTTTTGTAGAAAGGACATGAATTGTCTGTGCATTGCACATTCCAAGATTTTTGAAAAGCATGGAAGTATCGAAATAGGTCTGTAGTTTCCTACATTTTCTCTGTCACCCTTCTTAAATATTGGTGTAACTTTCGCAATCTTTAACACGTCAGGAAATTCGCCACAAGAAATAGATTGGTTTATTAACAACCAAAGAGGATCCAGGACGTAAGTTACGCTTTTCTTGATTAGTGTTGGAGGAATTTCGTCAAAAGCTACTGTCCACTTGCTTTTCATTTTATTTATTATGTTTAATATTTCTGAAGGATTAAAGGGATAAACAAACATTGTCTTGCTTGATTTATTGTGTGTGTGTGTATTTACTCTACTGGAAGATGGCTGTGGATTTGTAGCTGTGAAATTATGCCCAAGTTGGGTGTAATATTCATTAAAAATATTTGAAATCTCTTGGGGATTCACTACAGATTTATTATTCACGCTGAGCTCTTTATTTTCTGTGATTTTTTTGTGTTTACTAGTTCCTAATTCCTCTTGAACCAAACTCCAGAGGGCTTTTGATTTGTTTTGTGAGCGTCTTATGATGGATTCATTATGTAAGTCGTTTCGCAGTTTTCAACACTTTCGTATAGATCATCTGGTATCTCATATAGTAATTTTTAGATTTATCGCACCACAAGTCTTGTTTTATGTCAATGTGCATTTGTTTTAGTTTACTACTTGATATTTTAATGCCTTGTGTTACCCATAATTTTGGTATAACTGTGGTAGCATTCCTTAGTTTTGGTATTGCTAGATCAAGATAGTATTTATGTGTGTCAAGAAAAGTTTTCCAACCTTCATTAACGGTATTCCGTGTGAATATTTCATACCATGTTTCTTTACTAAGTAAATAGTTGAAGTATGCGATATTTTCTTCGCTAAAGGATCTCTTATATGTATATTTTGTTTGTTTCAAATTTATTTGTGTTTGGGTAAATATACTATAACATTGCGCGAGATGATCTGAGGTTTTGAATTGCCGACGACGACAGTTCCGCTATGATTAATTACAGACGAGAAGCTCGGGCTGCAAATTTTGCCGAGTCTGCAGACGACGACAAGTGATTGCGCGTGCGAACTTACCGTAATGCGAGACGATGTTCGATCAAGTTGTCTGCATAGTGGTTTGTGCATATCTCCCATAAACTACTTTGACTTTAGGGGTGTTCTCAAAACGGTCCTAATTATTCTCTGACATTTTTCGGTTTTGAGAATACGCAAGCATTTGGCAAGAATAACTCAATGGTCACACAGCATCCGGTTTCGGCCGAACTTTCACAGTGGTGAACACCGCCGAAAACGGTAGAAACAAAACAATATATATAAGTGTGTGTGGTCTCATCTGAACACGGCAGTGCAGGTCGGTGACAATGTGACCACAAACATTTATTTACTTTGTGTTGTTTGTTCTACCGTTTTCGGCCGAGTTTGTCAATGTGAAAGTTCGGCCGAAACCGAATGCAGTGTGACCATAGGGTAACTCTTTACAATCCTAGAAACAAGATAGCGAATGATGTTCAAGGGAAACACTATCTTCACTTTTGATGAATACCGTACAGCTCACATAGTTCTTTAATATTTCCAATGATTTCTTTACGAAACTCTTCATCATTTTCAATTTTAGCTTTAGCAATGAACATTCTATCACCATGAAACATAGTTTCAAATTTCTCATCGTTTATGTCATTGTGATCCTTTGGTAATAGGTCAGGTCGTCTCTTATATATGTAATTGGCCTAAAAATACAACCAAATAGAACACCAAACGCGTGCACTGAATTGTAATTCTTTTTCACTTCATCGAAGTTTAAGAGTTAAACAGACACACTCTTGAACACACTCGTTGTATGACGTTAGGTACGGTACGTATTCAACATTTCATCTAAATACTTTTCTCTAATATCCTTTTTTGTATTGGAACCCAGGAAATACATAATATCAGTATAAGGGGATGCGTAACGAATAACTTGTAAGTCGATAAATTTCACGTCACATGGTTCATTATTTTTGTCATGAATAAACATCATATTGTGAACTGCACAATCTCCATGACACAACACGTTTTGTTGATCCATTTGCGGTTTCAAAACTTCACTAAGCTGGCCCATAATTGTGCTGAGTTTATTTTCAAGCATTGAAGACACACTCTGAAGTTCTGAGATATCCTGACATAAAGAAACTAACATCTTTGTATTCTCTTTAATCATCGACTGCATCATGCTTGAACGAACGGAGATATCTTCTCTGTAGATGGGTAATACATTATTGAGTTTTTCACTTACTTCCTTCTCCAGTGATACAGATGTCATATGCAATTTTGCCAGTTCCTTCATAATGACCTTACAGTGTTCAACTGTAACATCGGCACCTAGTCCTAAAGTTTTGTAGCCCAAACCATAGATCTCATAGTTATGAGATCTATGCCCAAACTTTTAAGATCATCTAGAATAAGAACGTCATTGACCCCATCACTTAGTGTGAAGTAAGAAGTAGGTAACGGAAGAGGTGATTTAATAAACGTTGTTAATTTGGGCACAACGACCTGATAATAAAACGCTTCCTTTGCGAATACATTGAGTTCGGCCACTAATTTGATCTGCTGTTCAGCTTGAGGTAATCTTTTCACAATAAAAGTTTTCGATTGTTCTTTTCCATTGTGAGAGAAGTCAACAGACACACGTAATATAATCGATGTGTAGCCTTCAATCTCATCAGTACCTCTTCTCACTTGAATCTTCTGAATTGATACTTCCTTGTTTCCTACGTAAGTTTTCAAAGCTGCCAAGATGGCATCCTGACTTACAAGATGTTGCATCCGTCGGAACTCAATTGGTGGCATTCAGAGCGGTGAGGGCTCACTGAGGGATCACTGAATTTGTCCTTTGAATGCCACTTCTCACTTCTGGCTCACAGTGAGCCGACGCCATCTTTGTGAGCAAAGATTTTCGCGCTCACTTGTGAGCCGGACCTCCCGGAAGTGCGGTTAGTGCGACTGCAATATGGCTTCCGGCGGAGAGTAATATAGTATAACCTACGAGTTTAATCAGAAATATTACCAAATAACAAGCCATGAGATGCATTTGCAGCCTCAGTGTGGTAAGCTGTTTGATCTACGTGTTAGCGCTTTAAAAGATATTTACATCGAACAAATACTGTGTTAGAGGTACATATTAGCTGTGTGCTTTCGTGCTTCACTGCGACATGAAAGAGCTGAACTTCTTGAATCAGAACATAAAACGGATAAACCTATTCCGTACAGATTAAATTCTTAAGCTGTTTTCGAACGTTGTAATTTTAAATCACCAGGGTTGTAGCCACATGTTTCCGCGGTCAAATTGGGATCTTAAAGTACAAAGTATTTTTATTAAAAACTTTGGTTGTAAGTTCCAACAGTTACAGACGAATTCCCCAATTTAGTGATCTTACCAACTGCCTTAGAGCATGTAAGACCACATTCGTATTTAGTCCGTCGTCGATAAAAAACGGTAACATATGCCTGACAGCTTCCCGACGTGCCATTTACTACTCTGTGTTATGCGATATTCAATTGTTCGTGGACCTTCAACCATACGCTTTATAAAATTCAACTGTTTATTGAGCATAAACGAAATAGGCATCCGAAGGATCCGCTGTGAGCGCTCACGCACTGGAGATCACTCTCACTGAGCTCCTCACTGCGCTGAATGCAGCCAACTAACACTGAATTCAAATTGGTTGTTTGAAGGAATTTACGGAAGGTTGCTGTTGGATCAAAAGCCATAAAATACACTGAATAATAGTTAACAAGCAATGCAATCTGAAAGAACTTGTTTTCAAGAGAAACAGTTTTCCTTTCTTACATCTTAGTCAGCAAGAAGGATGTCAACGTACTCAGCAAGTCTGAAAAAAAAAACCTCTGCATGATTCATTTCCCTTGTTTTGTTTTTCTATCAAACAATAGCTTAGCTGCTGTTTTTTCATGCTACTTTGACAAAATTGCTATTACTGCTACGACCGATGAAAAGTAACAGCTACTTGCTTAACTACTATTTTTCTCAGAACATCACGAAACGGAAAACAACAACACACCGATGAAAAAACAGCAGGAGTCAGCCTTGCGATTATCAATGACACCATGTAGGTGAGCGTCGGGTGATAAGAAAATCGGAGTAAATATGGTCGTAATTGTAATTTGCCGAATGCTACTTTTTCTTCACTTTTCCTAATAAGTGTGTTAGGAACGATTAGTGGAGGTTAGGAAGGTCAGGTTTGGTTCTTTTCTTTTCATTATCCCTGATAGGACGCCGCCATTTTAAACGTTGTCTTTCGACCGTCTTTACCATTATGATCGGCGTATCTACAAAAGACGTTACGGAGTTAAACCATCTCACTCTCGCCTCCGTTACATGTCCGTTGTAAACGTTGCCTAATCTGCAACTCATATCTACATGACGGAAAGTAGTTGAAAAACAAGGACGTGAGAGACCCACAAGTTCAGTGACAGATGTGAACAGACCAGTGTTCGATTTGCTGGGGGAATTCCGGGGATTTTCCCTGCGGCGTGAGGATTCGATGCCCGGTTTTTGATTCCGAATATCATCCCAACCAGGGATAAAGTCTTTGTATTTTTACTCAAACTGGTAGTATGCTGAAACTTATCAGCAACCACTAACTTAGTAGCCCCCTTCGTAATTTATAACAAATCAAACACTGGAATAGACAACGAGTGAATAACCTCACTTGAGACAATCGTCATGTGATTGTTTATCAAGTTGAGTAATGCAGTTCATTATGGTCAAAGGCAATGTTCGATTTGTTACATAGTACGAACCCAGATATAATACCCAAGTTTACGCGAAGTTTGTACTAGCCTTGTTTTTTCCTTGCAGTGCTAAACTTACCGCATAAAGTTTGTTTAAATGTTGTAGCAAACTTGGAAATACAAACTTTGCGTTTGAAAGTTTGCTCCAAACTTGAAATTGCATAAAGTTTGCTACAACATTTAAATAAACCTTATGCGGTAAGTTTAGCATTGCAAGGCTTGAACAAACTTAACAAACCTGACTGCTATCTGGGCTCACACACCAACACTCACACTAAAGATGGTATCGAGGAGAGACGAGACGAGTCAGTCTCGTTCTTGTCTCGAATTATTTAGAACAGTCTTAGTCTCGTCTCGATCTGAACATGCCGGTCTCGGTCTCGATTGTAAACCTCAGTCTCTTCTCGGTTTCGAGTCTCGACCTCGTCTCTTGACTTATTTGAAATGGGTTTGCAGGCTTTCTAATCTCAGTACAAGAACAAGAATATTAATATGATATTAACATAGTTTGTTACATAGTTAATTTGGGGTTTAGACTAGAAATAATATTCTGAGAAAAATTACCATTTTAAAACAATATACCTAAAGCTTTAGTCAGGATATATAGAATACGAATAACTGAGACCCATGAAAATATTTCTATTATGGAAACGGATCTATGTTATACCACAAATTGCGAAATTGGTGTACGTGACATTTAAGTTTTGCTATTTCTAAATTGACTGAATAACTGTTACGTTAAAAATGAAAAATCTACATTTATTCGAAATTTTCTACTAGATTTATAGAAATAAATAAACATACACTGTTAAAGATTTTCCGAAACATTCATGAGAAAAGCTAGGCAACAATAGCTACCTGGGAATTTTCAGTAATTTTGCTAATAAGAGGCATCTATCATAGAGTTCTCAGAAATGTTGCGAGCAAAAGAAGAAAACAGAAGTCTAAAGGAGATTTGAACAAGGCTTCTGTAGTTAAAACTCCAGCGTCGTACTGACTGCTCTAAATTTCGAGCTAAACGAAAGCAGTACAGAGTGTTATAATTATGTAGGCTGGATCCCAAAGTTATAAATTAAGTTGAACCCACGACTTCCGTCACATTTATGTAATTGTCAATTAGGATTCGGAATTCCCATTCATTCAAAATATTTCCCATTTCAACCAAAATAAGAACTGACAAGATGGCGGCAGAAAACTCTTGATCAACATTGCATGCACAGTTACAATAAGGAACAGTTTTCTCATTCTGCGCATGTGCAGAACTGAAAACTAAAAATATCCTGATCTAATCATACGCAAGTCTGTGAGTTTTCCTCTATTAAAATGAAACAACATGAAATACTAAATATTCTGCGAAACTTCCTTCAGAATTCCTAGCAATATTAACAAAATTGTTAACGGTGTACGGTACGTGACAAAAATTTTACTTATTGTGAACTTTCGTACAAGGAAATAATCAAATACAAAGAAATTGAAAATAGCATTTACCGAACTCCACAGCCACACGAATCAATTAGTTTACAATACTACTCTTGACTGCTTTAAAGAACCAATTCATAGGTATGGATTACAGCTGCACGTCCATATATTAAAACAAAAAGAAAGAGTACGAGAGAGAGAAATGTGTTCCCGGTAGGCGCTATTTTCAAATAGAAATTCGGAATCCTATAAACTGAAATAAGCACATTGGTATTTCAGATAAGCCATGTTATCAGATTAAAATGTCATTCCAATAATCCTAGCAAAGCATAGCTTAATAGTTAAAAAATGATTTACCGTGTCTGGCATTACGTACAATCTTATATTCCCTTTGCCGACAACTTTCGACTCAGGAACTATTAGGGCTACAAAGGTGATTGAGTTGTTCGAGAGGTCTCGACCAAACTTCATCGACATATATTGATAATCCAAATTTGACACTCGCTCCGCCTCACTTAATTTTTATTTAAAAAAAAATATTATTATCGAATGTACGAGTACCGGTATGTTTACATGATAGGTTGTACAAAATTTCTTCTGCATAAAACTAAAAAGTCCCTACAGGAAAACTTTATACTTAAAAAGGCTTGGGCAACAATTGCAGGGAAACCTAAAGGCCGCTTTAGACGATACAATTTCTCGTACGATGAATCTTAGCGAAAGCAGTGTGCCAGCGCAAAAAGAAAAAAGTTATGGATTTATGCCATAGCATCTTGCCCTATTGTAGCATTCTTGCTTTCACACTCTGGCACTACTGCTAATCGTAAGATTCCTCGTAGCATAAAGGCTGTCGTCTAAAGCGGCCTTTATACAATCGTCATGTCTGTCTGTCGACAACTTTCAAATCAGGAACTACCAAGGGTACGAAGATAGTCAGGTACCGTTGAGGTATCCCGCGACTGAGCTCCGACTATATGCCTTGTTTAGATTACTAACATTTTACGATGGTAAAACTTATGGGTAAAACTAACTTGCGTTCACACTACTGAACTTAACTTGGTTATCGTGCTTGTACTACCATTGTCTGTAAAGAAAAAGGTTGAGGTTTCCGTGGTAGAGTTAAAAATCTGGTTGTTACACGGGAGAGGATTAAATTATAAAAAATGAACACAAATGAATTGATTGTAGCGTCAAATTTTGTAGATTAGTTCTGCCATCATTCTTTTATATTTTAAAAATAGTACGCACCACTATTATACTATATATTTCGATAAAGAACGAAATAAACTCACGAAGTGCCTAATAACTAACTTGCGTTTAGACAGCCGTTTCTTACTAACGTTACAAGATAACCGTCGTAAGTTGACGCTAGTTAAATTTGAAACCCGCGTTAACGGTAACTACCGTTTACATTACTAAAATGAACTCGGGTTAACGTTAACCATGGTCAAATGTGAGTAATGTAAACAAGGCATTACTTGTTTCCATATACGTAGAAATATATACATTGTCTCCATCTTTTCTAAGGTACCGGTTAGTATTAAAAATAAATCCGTTTTTAAAAATATGTTAAGTAAATGGTGTAAGAAAAGATCTATATTACAATTTAGATAGTTCGGCATCTTGACGTATGCTTTAGTCTTTACAGGATCAGTCTAGCAGAGGCTGATATAAAAGGGAGTGTGTCAACAGAAGTAAAAGACTATCAGCAGGGAGAAAGCATGGGGATGAAAATTAGCAGAAGAAAATAAATGTCTGTATTTATCCATCCCCGAATCAATCTCCAACACCTTTCATGAAGAACGATAGTTCTTCGAGTGACGCTGACAAACGAGTCTGTTAGCGGAACTATGAGTCCGATTTTGATGCTTGAACTTGCATTTGAAAGCTTTTTGCCATACTAAGTCACAGAAAAAAAAAATCTGGGTCGGTAGGACCTCCCTGGGACCCCCTAGGGCGGTTCGAAAAAAATACACATTTCTGATTATAGCACTGACTCAAGACCATATAGGCGGCCGAAACTTACGGAAGCGTAATCTACACCGCTTCAATATCGTTCAAACGGTTTATCACACATAAAAATCGGTGAAGGGGTTAAAAAAACTTAACACGTTTTTAGCCGAATCACACAATTTTCACAAACGATCGAAAAGTGCGTCTGTCATTCTGTGTGTCTTTTTGCTTTAGCCCCAAATGGTTGGTACCAGGGGAGTTCGGAGGTCAATTGCAGGTCTCAACAAGTTAGGATAAAAAATATTTTTTAATAGGAGTTACCATGTTTGAGATACGGAGCCTACCATAATCCAAAATCGATCTTTTGTGTGAAGACTATACACATTTTCTTTTAATAGACACCCATACAAAATAAGTGATATCAGTACAAAACTCCTTCGGGGTAAAGGGAAGAGTGATGCAAGAATTCTGCTCACAAAAGATGTGATATGCATTTTGCGAGTGATTTTCTTTGTGTCACTATTGCGGAAGGGAGGATACTAATTCTCTTAATTTTATTACAAAGGAAATGCTTTCGCCACAGTGACACAAAGTCACTCGCAAAATGGATATCACTTCTTTTGTCAGTAGAATTCTTGCGTCACTCTTCCCTTTACCTCGATGGGGTTTTTATACTGATATATTATTATTGAAAGACAAAAAATGTTTGGCATTGATAACTTGACTATTTATATGACGTATAGTCATATTTTTAAACTAGCATATAACATGTTAAATAAAATTTGTCAGAATGAAACTAATTGTCGCAAGACTTTTCTAGTATGAAACAACATGAACAAAAGCATTAAATTAATATCGACATTCATTAAAATAAAGCTTATAGTCTCTATCGAGACGATAGACGAGTCTCGGTCTCGTCTCGAATTGAGGGATAAGTCTAGGTCTTGGTCTCGTCTCGATGTATAGAGTCTCGGTCTCGTCTCGATTCCTGTTCCTTAGTCTCGATCTCGGTATTGGTCTCGAATTCGAGACGAGACCAAGACTAGTCTCGGTCTAGGTACCATGTCTAACACAAACACACACACACCTGCCTACCTCTTTCTTGAACACGCAACGTAAAAAATAAATTATACTACGTGCTCGGGTCGACGACATATTGCTTTTTTGGTCTTTGTATTGCGTATAAGGAAAGAAAAGAACAAATATCTACGTTCAAGTATTACGACTGATTAGGGAAAAAATAAATAGTGAAAAACGTATTCAGCTTGGACACGTGTTATGACTCGTGGGCGCACATTACCATAAAGAACACTGGTAAGCGTTATTTGACAATTGATTGTTCGATGTAGTTGCTAAATGCTAACGTCTGGGAAAGCTACTGTGGAGATCCGGGTTCGATTCCCAGCGGGGTCATATTTAAAAAATAAATACTGTACTGTATTTTTTTTCTTTTCGTACATACAGTACATTATGCGTATTTTTAAATTGTACACTGAGAAAAAACAGACAAGATTTTTTAGTAGGAATAGCATTTAAAAACCGAAAAATCATGAAGAATGTTGTATTTAACCGTATTCTGGATGTAAACTACGGGGTAATTGTATGATCTCCTGAGTCGTTTATAGAAAACAACATTTCGCTTCGTGTGAAAAGTGATTTAACAGTAATACATGTGAATTAGCGTTGAGAGTGGATTCATTTATATCCGTAATGTAATTTGACGAGTACCGTAATGGAAGAAAATATGAAGACTTCCTTCCCAATTATCGAACTAGCTGAAATAACATTACAAGCTGGCAAATTATCCGAAGACAGAGAAAAACTACTTAGGATACGTTTTTTTAAAACATGAAAGCATTAGTGGTACGTTATGCATGCATATTTTTACATTTTGCAGGAGAAAATGTAATGTTAAAATATCATTACTAGTCTGTTTTGAAGGTGTAAGGATATCATAACATGCTTAGTGGCATTTTCTATACAAACTGTTACGTTGTCTTTCTATACGCGGAAAAGATCTGGGCTCTGGCTTCATCGTTCAAGTGGCATTCGCTTCGTTCATGCCGTTGTCTTGTCAGTTGTGGCAAGCAACTGTCGCTTCAAACGAGAGTTCTCATTAAAATAAATACGAAAATCCTTTATTAAATCCCAATATTGATGACGAAACAGTTAGTATATTAACCGTGTGGAAATTTGAAGAGTATCTACCAGTTTTCTTAGTAAATAGAAACGTTTTAACTATCGAGATATAACTCTTAACGAAAAATTTTAAACTGTCTATTAAACAGTATTGGCAAGTCTTGTAAAAGCATAAATCTTTCGATGTAGCAATATTCGTTTCAATAGAAAGTAGTTGTCCATGATCATTTTATTGCTTGTATCATTTTATTAATTTTTCCGTATGAACTATTATCTGTTCTCGGCAGTATACAAGGATTTCGCCAGATTTTCACTTTCGGGGGGACGTAAAGTCAAAATTGGAAGAGTTTAATTGTAGTGTTGCATGATTTATATCGATTTTTCACCGTAAAAAATTCAAAGTCGGATGGGTACTCTCGAGGATTTGGAGGTGACACGCCTCTACAGGAGACGGGGGCTGGCGGAATCACTGACGGTATCCTTTTTACTCATATTGAAACTATTGTTTTTACCAGACTTGCCAAAACTGTAAACAGTTTAAAACTTTCCGTTAACGTTTCTTGACGGTCAACACGTTTCTACGTTTTATTACATACGGTTAATATAACATTACGTACTGTAAACTTCCCATGCTCGCAATGATAGAAGTACATGGTATAGGGATAATATAACATTAGATACTGTTAGGGTGAATGGTAAATTTTCCTGCATACGGATAATTCAATATTACGTACTGCTAAATCATCATTACTGAATTGGGATCATTGCGTATCATAATGAAAATATAACATTGTGCTTGTGTTATTTCCATAAGGAGTAATGAGAAAAACACGTTACATAATGCATACTTGCTTCTTCGTTATGACTTCATTATTTGTTTTCGGACTGTACTGTAAAACAACCATTACAAACTTAACATGAAGCGAAATGTTAAATTCTACTTTTGTCTAGCTGTCCACAAATCAGTTGTAGTTTACGATTAAATTTAGCAGGAAATTTCTCTCAATGTATAAAAACACTAGCCACTGGTTAAGTTTGGATTTTTTTGAATCCCGACGTCCCAGTTAGTAAGCCAACAAGAAAAAAATCAAGGCTAGTCGAAAGTTGGTTTAAACTAGCGTACTATCTGGGAAATTGGCAGCCAGTTTGTTTGAGAAATGTCGTCGATCCGAACAGTAAAGTAAACGTCATTATAATACTCTTGAGGTGCCACACTTCTGAAGAATCGTGATTCACTCTTCTTCATAGTTCTATTTAACACAGGACTATTTAATAAAATTTCCAAGTTTCGAATTTTACTGAAGAAACTGTTTTCTTAACATAAAGGGACTAGTAAAATGTACTACGTTCAGCAGAAGAACCGGCGAAACAGGGGTAGAGTGTCGGGCAATCAGGTGAACAAATAAATATGAAGGTCGTGAGCTCGCACCCCACTCTAGACCTCTCTTTTCTCGCTATAGCTCTACCAACGTTTTTGGAAACAACATTTGTAGCAAGTTTGGCTTTCCAAGTTTGTAAGAAGTTTAGCATCAGTAACTAGCAAGATTGTAGCAAGTTTGCAGCCTTGCTATGCCTAACTTGCTGTAAGTTTGGAGCCTTTGCTGCAAGTTTAATATGTTATCTGGGAAGGGGGGATACTAAAACTAGTGGGAACTGGTAAATTTCAACAAAATACATGTTTGGGTACAAATACAAAGATTTTACCGTGGTTGGAATGATATTCAAATTTAACAACAGGGGATAAAATCCTCACGCATCAGGGAAAATCCCCGGCGTCCCCCCTGGCAAATCGAACACTGGTTAAAGGGCTATGAAACAAATGAAGAAAGGAAACAATCAGGAAGATGATACGTGAGATCCCATTTGATAGTGTTTTGTTACACCATGATAATGCACGTCTCCACACCTCAATGGGGACTGCACCCTCTATTGCCAAAATGGGGTGGACTGTGATACACTAGTTCTCCTTACAGCCCTGATTTCCCTCTTTCTGACTTATACGTGTTTACGTCTTTGAAAAATAACCTTCGTGGATAACATTTCGATGGCGTAGAAGACGTTAAAGTGGTTGTAAAGTTGTGAGTAAAATGATAGCCATTCAAAGATGGCGGAAGGGTATACAAAATAATGAACAATATTTTGAATAAGCATGGATTAATCACAACACCAAGTATTACCGAGCCGCCGTAGCTCAGTGGTAGAGAGTTGGCGTAGTTCGTGTGTCCGATCCCAGCGACCGACCATCCTGATTGAGTTTTTTTCCAGGGGTTTTCCTCAGTCACACCAGGCAAATGCCGGGATGGCACCTTCAACATAGGTCCTGGCCGACACCTTCTCGAATCCTTTCCCCTCCCCTATCACGACCTGAGCCTTAGATACCTAAAGGTCATAAATAAAATTCAAATTCAAACTTTAAAGTATTTTGCCATCCAGTTTCATATTTCTATTGCTACAAGTCCAAAGGAAGTGGTAACTTGTCAGCATACACCAAATGCTTGCATCATCATATAGGGAGGGCACCACATACGAAGTTCATTTATCCACTCCATCCTACAAGACAAGATGGCGTTCCATATCTTCGTCTCTCAATGCGTAGTTGTCAGCAGGGGACTTCGCTCTATGTCCCTTCTTAAGGCCGCTTTAGACGGTACAATTTCTCGTACGATCTCTCGTATGAAAGAATGTATACAATCCATAGTACGAGATTTTTCGTACGATAAATCATACAATATTGTATAGTGTTTTACACGGTACAATTTTGGATACCAGGGAATAATGATAAAAGTGCTGGAGTTTATAGTTGTGACACCTCAGGCTTTTAGGGTAATTATGACACAGATATTTGTGAAAGTATAGCCCATTTAAAAAATAGAAAATTATTAAAATATTGATAACAATTAATCTTGACGCAACAGAACTTCAGTTAATTGTAATGTCAAATTCTTCTACCAAGAGAATCTAACTTCTACTAGGTTTCAGTGGTAACGAAAGTGTCGTAGTTTTACTTCTGTACTTCGATAAAGATATTTCAATGCGGACACAAAAAGCGTTGAAAATTTTGCTGTCTTCGGTGATAAGTTCGGAGTCATATGTGTTTTGTTTTTACAATAATCCTGAGTTTAACAAGATATGTGACATTACACAGCACTTTAAAAGTATATAAATCGCGATATATTAACTCCTATTTATACATATGGGGGCAATACGTAACACTGCGGTTTAACTACTTCTATCACAGAGCACTGGAAACGCCTCAAAATGCTACGTTTTACGTTCCTATAAGCATGAAATACTTGCAAAATACAAAAATGAGGAGTAATGTAGATTTTATATGATTTATAGCCTCATTTTACACAAGGTATATAGGTGTGAATAGGGTGGGTCAGCTGTCTTAACCCTTGAATAAAAACTAGTTCGTTCGATTAATTACCTAGCTCATGCATTGACTTGCACAGCTCTGGGTTCATGTCGACACTCTACTTACATTATGTCTACTTCTGTAATTACTGTTCAATGTATTTCATTATTTCGGATGCACAGAGCGTACATGTTTATCAAAATAATTGGGGATGAATATCATTGCAAAGATACCTGTATCCTCTACATCACTTCCCTTCATACTTATCATGATTGCAACGAAGTCGGTACTCTACGCACAAGAAAAACAATGAAAATCACCTAAACTGCATTGCACAATATATAGGAAAAGCAGTAGCTATTAGATCACATCAGAACTTTGTCTTTATATTTTTAAACATATTTCTCACGTATTTAGTACCTTTTATGGTTATAAGAATGCAAAACGAAGCATTTTGAGGTATTGCCAGTCCTCTATAGCAGAAGTAGCTGTACTGCAGTATCACCGACCTCTTTACACTTCTCTTAAAAACATTGTTTTATATCTTTATACCTGTAATAGTTTATTATGCCATTATGTATGTTAATTTCTGCATCAAGTAATAACATTCATGTGTTCTCTTTGTGTCGTAATCCATAACCAAACAGCCGAGTCGGAAAGGACGCTATATTGCCAGTAGGGGCGCTGTCATAGATTGTACGAAAAATTGCTGAAAAATAGGACCGTTTCTATTTAGAGAACACATCGGAGATAGCATGAAAAATTGTACGATCAGGAAATTAACAGTTCTTGTATCCAAACCATGTCGCTGTTCTATTACAAATATCAATTTGACTACGAGATATGTAGGAATTTAGTCTTTCTTGTCATTTTATTTAGCTTTCCAAAACAAGCATAGTGTACACCATCTGGTGAGCATTATAACTAAAAGGCTACACCCTTATATGCCATCGAGGCGAGACGGACTGACGTGGTATCGAGTCAAGACTAAAGATGAGGTCTCTTTCTTTCTCATACTCTCATCTTGAATTTTTGAGGACGGTTTTGGTCTCATGCCAACCTGAAAACTCTGGTCTTGGTTTCAGTCTCGGTTGTAAACCTCAGTCAGGTCTCAGTCTCGACACGTTGGTCTCGGTCTTATCTCGTCTCGTGAGTCTTGGCCAAAGCGATTCATAGACATGAAAATTTACCATCCGTTGATTCATGTGAAATAGAGACGCAGGCTTTCCGATCTCACTGTCAGTGTGTAGTAGAAGAACAAGAATATTAATATGATATTTGCCTAATTTGTTACATGCTCAGTTTCGAATTTAAATTATAAATTATATTTTGGACCAGACAAAAAAAAATGACACTCCACTGTAGATGCTACGTGCAAGTTTGTTACAGAAAAAAAAAGACACTCTGCTGCGGGGCAATTGTAAGGCTTGTGCCTGTCACGTCGAGCGCAAGAGCTGGCTGATACTAGGTCTTTTCTTTTCCTTTTAATGACGTTTGAATCTATCGAAATATAACAAGTACAGTCACGGAAATATTAACTGCGTGAGTCTATTAGTTATTTAGTCTATGTTCTAGCATTTAATTTATATTTACCTTATATTTAGGGACTAGGTAGTCACCCTTTAGACAACCTGATACATGTGTTCCTCAGACATGTCACGGCTTAATCATAACTGCCTGCTTGGCCGATAAATATAATTTAAATAATAAAATAAATGTTAGGTTTTATTCAACACTCACAGTACATACTTCCGTGACTCAATGCTTTTTTAAAAAAACTATTTGTCACATGCTTTTAGACTTACAACATACGCTTAACGGCTTAAGTAAGCTGCTACGTTTTATTCTGTGATTGAATGGTTTAGGAAGGCCGTTCTACAACCTTTTGCTTTTTGTTTTTAACTCATTAAATAGAAAATATATTACAAGTCGGTTTCTATTATTTATTTCACTACTAGCTGGCCCTATGCAGTAAGGACTGATTTTCATGAAAGCTTGCGTTGCTTGCTTTGCGTGCGATTTGGGTGAATAGCCAATTCAAACACGTGTTACACTTACCTTACAATAAAACACGCAATAAAATACAAGTTTATATTTCGGGAAGGGCGTAAGCCCTAGTGCTATTACCGCCCGTACAATTCATTTTATCTTTATAACGAGTTTCAATTGGCTACTCATCAAAATCGCAAGCAATGCAAGTTCTCATGAAAAACAGCCCTTAGTTTTTATTCCTTGCTCTGAAGGCCTTTGACACCTTCACGTAAACCATGAGCCAGTGACTTCTATCTCGATTACACGAGGAATGCTATTTGAAGTCCACAAACTTTCATGCCTCGTTCGGGATTCGAATCCGCAACCTCACGAACCTAGCACCTATTAAGGTCAGATTTTACACATCTTCAGTTTTTATTTGTTTGTCGTGACGAATGAATGGGTCTTTTCCGTACCACCACAACACATAAAAACATGGTGCCGTTACAGCCCATGCAAATAATTTAATACTATCTTACTACAGGTAATAGTTCACGAAAGGCTTGAGGTATGCAATTGATTCAAAATTGACTACTCTTAGCTGAAACGACTTTCTGTGATTCATATGTGTTATTCCCGGAAGAATCACTTTCTTTATAAAATTCTAGGGGTCAAACCTATATAAGAACTAACTAGCTTAGGTGGTATCAGTAGAATACGAATTCCGCTTACTCATATTTTGCAAAATGTTGATTTATTTAAACATGAATTGGAGCTAACGCCTAATCAGCGAAATATGTAGGCCGATAGATAATTCACAGATAATACCAGTCTAACAAAAGAAAGTTTATCACATACGTAATATTTTGCTATTATTATCTTTGATAAAGGGACAAAATAGTTTTAACATATAAAAGCCTCTTCACAGAACATTGTACTGTTCGTTTATTATCTGTTAGTGTGTTGCACAAGTTAATCGCAGTGTTCTTCTGTGTGTTGTACCAAGCATCCATCTTCAGTGACAGAAAATGAGTGCGGACGATCTGCAACAATTGGTAAACCAGGATGCCATTTTGACAGCGTTGAAGACTTACGTAGGAGACAATGAAGTGTCGATTCTAAAGGCTCAAGTATCAAAAGGTACTGACGAGGTTGAAGGCTTTATGTCTATCCTCTTACGCGTATCTGTTGATTTTTCTCACAACGGGAAAGTCAAATCTAAAATGTTCATAGTGAAAAGATTGCCGATGATGGAGGTACAGTTAAAAATGGTAACCGACATGAATTTATTCTCTAGAGAAGTGCTCTATTACGATGTGGTTGTGCCAAAGTTTAGAAAGGTTATGAAAT
Source organism: Lepisma saccharinum (assembly GCA_022664845.1). Taxonomy (NCBI): domain Eukaryota; kingdom Metazoa; phylum Arthropoda; class Insecta; order Zygentoma; family Lepismatidae; genus Lepisma; species Lepisma saccharinum. Next base: position 58,335 of record JAGDQP010006996.1, read on the forward strand.
CATCACTTCCGCTACCTAGTTGTTATCTTGCACAAAGCGACAAAGTGAATGACTTATTAATTCTAGAAGATCTTAAAAGATCGGGCTTCAAAACTTTAGGACTAGGAACGAATCTCAGTGTAGAACACTGTAAGCTGGTTATGACGGAACTCGCAAAGTTACACTTGGCCTCTGTTGCACTGGAGAAGGAAATAGGTGAAAAACTCGTTGATGTGTATCCACTCTACAACAATAGTACTTTTACTGAATCAAGCACGACAGAGGCAATAATGAAAGAGGGTGTTAACCTCATTGTTGCGCTGTGTCAGGAGATACCAAGATTTCAAAGTGTTTCTTCAGTGCTTGAGAATAAACTGAGCGCAGTGTGGAAACAATTCTTTGAACTTATGAAACCGCAAACGGATCAACAAAATGTGTTGTGTCATGGAGATTGTGGAGTTCACAATATAATGTTTATTCAGAACAAAAATGGTGAACCTTTCGACCTAAGATTTATCGATTTACAATGCACTCTTTACGCTTCACCATTTACTGATATTTTGTATTTCCTGTACTCGAGTACCAGTATTGATATCAGAAAAAGGTATGTTCATGACCTGTTGAACGCGTATTTAACATCGTATAACACATATGCACAAAAATGTGGTCTGTCTGTTCAACCTTTGAAGTTTTATGAAGTGAAAAAGAATTATAATTCTGTGCGTTTATATGGTATTCTAATTGGTGCTCTTTCTAGACCAATAGCATATCTGAAGAACGAAATAGTACCTAAGGATTACAACGAAGGTGACAAGAAGTTTGAAAACATGTTTTATGGAGATAGAACATCGATTGCAAAAGCCAAATTTGCCAAGGACGAAGAATTTCGTAAGGATATTACAGGAATTATTACAGAGTTGTGTGAACTGTATGGTATTAATACATAAGTATTAATAGTGCCTCGCTTGAGGATCATTGCTTCCATTTTTCTGTGGCTGCAAAAACATTTTCATAGTTAAGGCAATCTCTAGCATAGATGACATCAGGAAATATTATAGTCATTTGTTTGAAGAACATTACGAATAATCACAGTTTATCTTTGGTTTATTTAATATTGATGTCTAGTAGTGAGAACTTTATTCATGCATGCTTTTTCCCCGTACGTACTGTGGATAAGGACCTTTGTTATGGGTAGGTATTGACATCCCCTCACCAATATATACTGTTTAATTGTTGTTGTAGATGTTTATTAATATTGTTATTGTAGGGAAATTGTCTTAAAAGAGAGAAGAAAAGGAGGGTTAAGTTTAGTAGACCAATTTTAAGAAATTTGCAGGATGAATTCAGTGAATTTAGTTTGGTTTGTGACGAAATCGGAGCGAAATTGTAATCTGGGTAACATTAAAATTGAATAATAATATTGTTGTAGTTAGTTTTTTTTTAAGACGCACTGCATGTGGTGGCTGAAGGAACTATTTTGCGTAGAGTTGCAGTTGTTGTCATGTGGATGCGGGTAAGGCAATCTTCAAAATATGGCACGTGTTTGTGCATTGCGTAAACTGCACGCCCCCCATTGCGTAAACAGCACGCTTCCCATTCCGTAAGATGCACGCCTCCCATTCCGTAAACCGCACGCCTCCCATGAACACGGGCTGGGTTGCCAGCATTGTATAAAGTCTGTGTGTTTCTAGTGATTTTGGTGTTTTTGTTCATTTATACAGCATTAGGCAATGTATTTGAATGGAGCGTTGAGAAAGAGGTCGCTAGATGGCAGGCAATGTATTTGAACGTCATATTCATAATAGTAAATACGGTCGTAATTGTAATATGTCAAATTCTATTATTTTTCCCCTTTTCGTATTAACAACGTTCTTATATTATCATATCTATTATAATAAGTGTGTTAGGAACGATTAGTGGAGGTTAGGAAGGTCAGGTTCGGTTCTTTTCATTATCCCCGATAGGACGCCGCCATTTTAAACGTTGTCTTACGACCGTCTTTACTGTTATGATCAGTGTTTGTATATTTGTGTCCATTGTGGTTATACTGTGGTGTTATGTTCTGGAAGTAGTGTTCGAGTGATCCTTTTAAGTGCCTGTTAATGAAATGTAGTACATGGAAGATGTAAATTGAAGGCACAAGAGATGTACATAGTTTATTTAAACAATAATCCAGACGCACTTATTCCAGTACCGTTTCAATTATCTTCTTTTGCACTTTAACAGAAAGTGATCATGTTCTAGGGAGCATTTTCCTGGTATATGGTACCATATCTTGTCAACGTGAAATATGGTGAAGCATATGATTGAGAAATCCAGAAGTCAAGAGATACAAGTGATATTGGGCGCATTCAACGGACTAAGATAGCATTAAGCGGTGAAAGAGCACTTGAATCTTATTGGTTTGCTTATAACTAGCAACCAATACGATAAAAATGCTCTCTCTCTCTGCTTATATCTCTCCTATATTTCCATCCATATTCTCAAATGAGAAGTCAAAGGAACATTTACCTATTTCACCTGCTCGTCAACTGTACTGGGTAGAGTATGAGGGAAACGAACACTGGTGCCTGAAATCAGTTGTAAGGGAGATTTTGCTATGCCAATGGATCATAATTTTAGTTACAACGCAAAAGTCTGACTATGTAGATAAAACTAACTAACTCTATGGCTTATGGAACTCGCAAGTGCATCGCCGCAGTAACAAACGTTGGCCATTGAATTCTATTCTGGGCAATATCGAGCCAGTTTTCATCACGAACACCTACTTCTCGAAGATCTCTTCTAATATTGTCCTCCCAACAACGTCTTGGTCTTCCCAATGGCCTCCTTCCATCCGGCCTTCCAAACAGGATAGAATACAATCTTCGTTTTTCCCCCACCCGAGCTACATGACATGCCCACCTTAGTCGTCGTGATTTCATTATTTTTACATGTGGTGAATCGTACTTCATCATTATGCAGTCTCCTGCACTCTCCAGTCATCTCTTCTCAAAACCTTATTTTCAAACACACGTAATTTATGTTCATCTGATAGGGTCGTACTCCAACTTTCGCAACCGTAAAGTATTACCGGAAGAATAATCGTTCTGTATGTTTTCAATTTCAATTTCCTTGATATTAATCGCGATGTTAGAAGTTTTTGGACTGAATAGAAACATGCGTTCCCCGATACTAACCGACTTTTTATTTTTTCCGTGACCTCATTTTTCCTTGTTACGTATTCTCCCAAGTATTTAAATTTGTTGACTTTCTCTATGACCTCATCCATAATTATTATCTTTTTATTTCCTTCATTCCCTGTGTTTCAGTTTGTTATCATGTACTTTGTTTTATCTATGTTTGCCTGTAGACCTATCCCATCGCGCGCTTCTACTAAGACATCGGTGTTGCTTTGTAGTGCATCTATATCGTCCTCTATTAAATCTACCTCATCCGCGTATACGAACAGTTGATTCAAACCATTCAATGATAGCCCCTTTTTGTCAACTTTAATTTTTAAAATCGCATATTCTAACGCAAAGTTAAGCAGTAGTGGTGACAAGGCACGTTTCAATTCGTTGCAAATCTTGAAACTATCTGATACATTATTATTACCTACTCGTACTCTACTTATGGGGTCGCTGAGACTCATCTTTACTAGTTGAACCAGTTTTTTCGGAATTCTAAATTGTACCAGGATATTGTATAGTTTTTCCCTTTCGATAGAGTGATATGCTTTCTTAAAGTCAAAGAATAGCTGGTGAAAAGTCCCATTGTATTCTCACTTCTTCTCTAAGGCTTGTCTCAATGAGAGGCGTGTTAATAGAATATTACTTAATAGTTTTAATACCTTTTAACAGGTTGGAAGTAACAAGATTCCGCTGTAATTATTACAGTCCGATTTATAGCCTTTTCTGTAAATCGGAACTATTATTGAGGTTTTTCATTCCATTGGAAGCTCCTCCTTTCTCCATATAGCACTTATCAATTTATGTAGTTCCTTGATTAGTGCTATTCCTTACACTTTAATTAACTCCGCTGGAATATTGTCTATTCCTGGTAATTTGAAATTTTTCAGTTTCTTTACCGACTATGTAGTTAAATCTCATAAATTATAGACTATGTAAAGTCAGAGCTGCATGCATGCCTCATAAACGTAAATTAAAACTAAAACAACTACTAATATTTTTATATTATTCAGGTGTGCTGAATGTTAAGGTTTGTTCGGTGGGTCTGCTCGGTGTTGCATTATCTGCACTGGAAGTTAAAGTAGTAGAAACGTGTTGGTGGATGTGACGTCACAGTGTCTATTCGTGCAATCCCGAGCAGTTCTCGCCCGAACGGGCAGGTAATTATTTCCTTCTGATAGCATGCAACACCATCTGTAATTCCTTCTCTCTCTCTTTCTCTCTCTCTCTCTCTCTCTCTCTCTCTCATACACACACACGCACAGTGAGAACGCAGCACGACTGTCAATTGTCTGCACCCACCTACACCCGCTCCTGGGCTGGGGCAGAAAGTGTTTGTACTTGGTTACACAACTTGCACTCGGGCAGGCCATCCGAACAGTTGAGGTGCAGCTTGCACTAGGTTACACTACCCGCTAAACCGCAAGAGTGTACACTAGCTCAAGTAATGCAGCTCACTCGAACAAAACTTTAGAACGCATCTAATTCTCCTTTTGTCATAAATGAACTACATTTTTAGGGCTACATACTCATATTTTTAGTGTTATTCTATTCTTTCGGGTGATACTTTTCTTTTTCAACCACAAATGAAGAAATAAGAAACAACATGTCTTCATAGATTTTTCATTTTCAAATTACCCTATTGCTTTTGCTTTTGTACTTTTCAAATATACCTATAAAGAGTTTAACAGAATTCTACCAACAATCTAGAAGGGATGGTAGTAAATAAAAAAATCGCCATAGGCACCGAGGTGAACAATTCACCACGTTATGAATCTACAGGCTCCCGAAAGCGTGGAAAAATGAACGTTGGAGCTTGATTTTTCCAATGCCACTAACAATAAAGCTGAGGCGGCGTGGTACAGTCAAGGATTTTGAACCTGCTCTATCCAAACATGCATCATTGTGCAAGGCATTTCCCTAAGGAAGTCGGAGAAAAATTCCCAGAAATTTTCAGAAGTAAAGGTGGGTTAAAATGAACTTCAATAGAGACGACTTCTCCAACTAGTAACATTAATTATTTCGTGGCAAGTCGAAATCCGACAAATTTCAAATTGCTACTTATTTTATAAAAATATGTGTGGTTGCATAACGAACAGGAGTAGGAGTAAAAAAAAAATTGTGGATTAGAAACTTTCAATGAATAGATTGTTTATTTTTATCAATGAGGGAGAATGTCATTGTACTGTTGGATGGCGATGATTCCGTATGTCATCTTTACTCATACGGAAAGTAGTCTTATTCATGTTCATTTCTACTTATCAAAAGTTCAAAAAGGTTCTGAGAATCACCTACTCTTGCACACCAATGAAATTTTGGAATGTGCATTTCTGGATAGAGAAAGTTTGAAGTGTCTAACGATGCCTTGCCGTATCAGCTCTACTGTTAACGGTATTGGAAATATCAAGCTCTGAAGTAAATTTTCCTACGCGTTCGGTAGTGTTGTTTCAAAACGTGTCGGCATTTCCACCGCGGCTACCAACACTGTGTTTCCTTATAAAAATCATCATCCCTCCAAAGCTGACGTTCGAATTCCGTTACACCCTGTCTATACACACGAAGTGCCTCAAAAGTTACACAACTCGGTCTTTCACAGTAGCTATTAAACTAATTAACACGTATTTTAGTAATGACCTGTTCACATTACTAACGTCTTACCGTGGTTAATGTCAACCAAGATCATTCTAGTAATGCAAACGGTATTACCGTTAACGCGGATTTCAGATTTAACCAGCATCGTCTTACAACGGTTATTCTCTTACGTTAGTTATCTAAACGCAATATGGCCGTTAAGCGCAGCTCACTTGGTGAGTTTATTTCTTTCGTTATCGAAATATATAGCATCCTAGTGGTGCGTATCACTTTTAAAGTATAAAATAAAGATGGCAGAACTAATTTACAGAATGTTACGCTACAATCAATTCATTTATGTTTAGTATTTTATAATTTATGCCTCTACCGTGTAACCTTAGAATAAGGAAAAAGTAGAATCCTTACTCTAAGCCTGTAACCTGTTTCTTTACTGACAATGACAGTACAAGCACGATAACCAAGTTAAGTTCCTAGTCTAAACAGAGTAATTTCAACCATGATTTTTACCATCGTAACAAACTTAATAATCTAAACACGGCATAATTAACCAATGGTACGCCAATCATGAGGCAAACATAGGCGTAAGAAAATGATACTTGTGTCAAATACTTTTACCATCTTACAAATCCTATACAAAATCCAATTATCTAACTGATTGCCACTATCAGAGCTGAAACCGAGTCACTTTTGGTGACCTGATCTGGATCGAACACAGGAGACTCGGTTCGTAACTTGACCCGATTGACTCGGTCTTGACCGAAATCACCAGCCTGAATTAACTTGGCGACTCCATTATCGAATTTTCACCCAACAAACCCGGTGCAAATATCTTGCCCCGGTGCGGTGGCCGGTCCTTTTTCTGTGGTTAGAATCAATCCATATCATAATGTTAGTTTCCTTGAGAAGTGAGCTTATCTACGGGAACTTCATTAATGAGGGATTTCAAAGATTTTAATGCTTTTATCCTAATTAATACTTCAAACACAAAATTATTTCATAATAACCTTTCTGAGGGAGTATTTGCACACACCCGCACAGTGGTCCCAATAGCCTGAAAACGCGGAGAAAAATATTTGCATTTAGTTTCTTTAACCTTTTTGGTTCGGCACGGTAAAAAAAATCAAATATTTTTTTAGTGCAAAAAATGCTAAATTTGTTTTCATACTTGTTACAATTACTGACTGTTACAATATGTTTGAAAGTATTAGCTATTTAATCAGCCCCATGGTCGACCATCCTGTATGAGGTTTCCCAAGGTTTCCGTCAGTATCACCAGACGAATGCCGCGATGCCACCTTATATAAGACCCTGTTAGCTACCGACCTCATTCTCTCTCCATCCTGGGCCAAAGATGCCTAAAGACCGTATACAATTTCAATAATTTAATCAACAAATGTTTTGGTATTTCTTTTATTGTTTTATCCACATCGAAAATGCCGGAACTTTTCAAGAACATTGGAGCTCACTATTTCTCCTGTATGTTAGTCAATTACGTAAGAATTGCTTTGATCCATTCCTTCCAATCCTATTGTCAGCACAATATAAATTACAAAAGCAAGCTTAAACCCACTCGCTTTCCTTGAATGTTTACGTAATGCTTCTACGAAACTTTACATACTTCGAATTGTGTGCAGATAAAAAAAAAATATTTTCGGAGAATGACAGACAGGAAACACCAATTTAGCAACACATTTACAGTTGTCCATTAGAAGAAATTCACAGATAATATGAGTTACAAAAACACTTAAGACGGTCTTCTACTTCTGCCAGAGCTAGAAAGTTTACTATTGGTCCTTATGGACAGAAAATTGATACCGAATATCTTCATTTTCTAAGGAACTGGATATCTTTAATAGAAAAGAAAAGTTTTGGAGTATTATAAGAAGTTTATGCACGGGTTGAAATACTTAGAACGTACATTTGTCTCCTAGTTTTTCAGAAATAAATTATTAAAAAATAAATAAAATTATTATTTTTTCTCCAAATTACAATATGTCTAACTTTGTAACCACTTACGCTAGAAAGACCAACTTTATTTTGTTTTATTCCTTGTGAAGAAACGATTCTAATAATTTTATTTGCAATCATATCTGATACACCAATAAAAAAATAGTATTTTTACATAGCTATTCCAGTCCACCTGTCAAAGGTTTGATGAGAGTAAGTCCAGCCCCGCCCCTGTCTTCGCTTTTAGTCCGAGGGAAAAAAGAAGGGAGAAGACTACACAAATCCCCTCTTTATTCAGCTTCTACAACAGGTGCCGACGCGAATGCAAACATGCTGTTTTAGAAAACAGCATATACCTGAAAAAAATTTTGTAGTCAAGGTGAGATATGAGAATTTTGTAATAGGATAGTAACATCATATTTGGAATGGGGTGATATTTGGAAGAGTTGCAAGGTTTATTGTGTGGTTTCCTAAAAAAAAACTAATTTAGTTTAAAGTTATACGAAAACTCTCTTTATCTGATTTATATATAAAACATATATCCTAATGTTACTTTTACTCTCACTAACGAACATCTTACTGCCTCTGTTTATCAATATTCATGTGCCTAATATCGGCTGCAGCCGCAACAGATATATCTATAGAGAAGTTCTCCCTTTTTATTCTTGGAAAAACTGTGAGTAGAGGAGGCATGTAAACAGAAGTACTATTGCATGTCACAAGGCCTGAAACCATGGAATAACCTATAACTTTGACCCTAAAACTGGCAGGTCCTAGGGATGTCAATCCGCTCGGCTCGAGCGGCGAGTCTAACGCTCGAGTTGAGTCGTCGCTCGAGCTCGACTCATTGTAACCGAGTCGCAGCGTGAGTCTCTCAGAGCAACGATTCGAGCAGTTCTGAGTACCGACTCGACTCGACTCGAGCAGTTCTGAGTACCGACTCGAGCAAATAGTGAGCGCGGACTAGACTCGACTCGAGCACATAGTGAGCGCCGACTCGACTCGACTTGAATCGAGCGAGTCGGCATTGAAATAACTAAAAAACAAAAAAAAACATTTTAAAGACATTGTTTTCTTAATCAATTCGTACTAAAAAGGAAAAAAAAATGTTGATGCATGACTACAAAGAAAAGAATGGGGCGCGTCATTTCAAGAATTTATGAAGCGACAGTATATGAGAGTGCGCTCATGCTTTTCTTTTTAGGAATGCGTAAATAAAACTATTTTTTTCCTTTTTAGTACGAATAGATTAACAAAAGAATGTCTTTAAAAGTTTTTTATTACTTTTTTATGTTAATTTAGCTTCACTATTTGTTTTTGCTTTCCTACTAACTTTAGAAACAATGATAGTAGAAAGCATGATAGTCGATGTAAAGTTAGTTTATTGATCTTCTTGACAACATAATTTGTTGTTCTAAGTTTTCTCTAATAACTGAACAAGTAGAAAACCGAGATAGCTGTGTATAAATTATGAGGTAAGATAACTTTGCATTACTATGACATCGTCCACTGACTACTTTTCTGACTGTTATGTCAATCCGCTCGACTCGAGCGGCGAGTCTAACGGTCGAGTTGAGTCGTCGCTCGAGCTCGACTCACTGTAACCGAGTCACAGTGTAAGTCTCTCTGAGCAGCGACTCGGCTCGACTCGAGCACATAGTGAGCGCCGACTCGGCTCGAC
>JAGDQP010006997.1:0-24825 GCA_022664845.1 Lepisma saccharinum
ACACTTAATCTCGTTTGTCCACTTCCAGTCTAAACCAGTATGGACCATATTTTAAGTTCTAGCTCAGCTTTTTACGTTCGATATCGCTGTGTGGCCCGTTTTTTATTTATGTCTTAATTCTTGCGAAAACATAAACGTAAATATTACATGCAGATGTAGCGACTAATTTTCGCTTGGTCGCAACATATCTTACCCTCTCTCCTTTTTTGTGTCTTCTCTTTCTTTTTCGCTTTGTCGAGAAGATTTTTCGTCTTCGGCTTTCTTCAAAGAGTTTTATTTGTCCGGATGACAATGAAGATTAGCTGTCCCTTTGATTGTTGTTTGGCGGGATTTTATCTTTATTGTTTCTTCATTTTATTATTGAATATTTCTTTATATATTTTATTACATTATTTTCTTCAACAATTTTTCTTTCCTTGAAATTGTTCAAAACATCTTTAAAAACAAACAAAAAGATCTGATTGTTTTATTTTTCGTTGAAATTTTGGTGGTAAGCCACACTCCTTTCCTCTCCTGGTTGTCTGATTTGATTCTCTTCTCTGATTGGTTGAGGCTAGTCAGTAGTTAAAACATGGTCGTCAAGTATCAAAGGCTGCTCAAAATTTACGCTGCCTCCGAAAGTTATATAAAAGCAATATTGTAATGCAGCCAATATCCGTAAAGTTTATTAATATATAGAGCAGCATCGTCTGGTAAATAACAACTTTTGAGAAGCTGTTTCTCCATGTCTTTTATAAAAGGAGTTGTGAATCGAATGCTGCAGTTTGACGTCTTACATCCTCCATATTGGCCTTGACCGGGAGTGGACCAGACGAAGCATCTTTATGGGCAGTTTGTGTCTGTGAAATGTGTTCATCAGAATGAGAGGTGATTTGTTGTGGTATATATGGTGTGCGCAGTGGTTCCTTCTAGTTTTTGAAATAAATTTCAGTGTGTTTGATACCTTTTTCTGTTTGTGTGCAAGTAATTCAGTGTTTTCTTCATGAATTGGTGTGGGTTTTCTTTGAAGTGATGTGCATCATAAGAATGTCTACTTAATTTGATAGGCATCGGGGGTCGGTTATCTAAATTCAGGTGTGTATGTTTAATGTCTTGAAATTCCTCTTTCTCTCCCAGAAACCTAAGTCTGTTTCACTACGTTTAGACATAGAAATTTCAGCACATTAAAATTTTGGTTAGTATCTTGAAATATTTTTACCTTGCACTATAGTTGATGCGACCTTTCAGATGCACGTTATTTTCCCGTTCAGCTTTTTTCTTTGCTCTTTCGGTGCTGGTATGTTCGAATTGCAGGAAATCTTGACTACATTTTGATGTTCAAGAGATTCTGTTCGGAAACTTTTTTTCCTAAGCAAATTCAGCAATCAGTTTTTTGCCTTGCGTTTGTCATATTTAAGTAAAAATAAATTTCATTTTTACCAGATATTTCTTGTCAAGGGTTTCATTATGATGTAGGCAGATTACCATCACTGTGGTGTTGCTGGAAAGGTTCCCAACCTTTCGCTATTTCAGTCAGCGAAGTGTTAATTTAATTATATGTGAGAAAGTAATTGCAGATGAAGTTAAAGTTTGATATTTGATGCAATGCTTTAGCAATTTTTAGAGTAGTCAAATTAGTTCAGTGCATTTAAATTTTCGTGTTAAATATTAACTAGTGAGCGGTAGTGTTGAGCCTTGTACTATTTTAGGAACCTAGTTTGCGTTAGGTCACTAAAATAACTTTTGTGTTCTGCTTTCCTGCGGGATGTTCTCGCCTGCGTCTCCTCCTTCCTATTTGGGATGCTTTTATTCGTGTTTTAGCCTTCTGCTTTTTGCCAACTTTCTGCGTTTGGGCACTTCTTTCGGGCTTCTTAAATGCATGCTTTGTGGTCTAGACTAGTGTATGTTCTGTCTTCGATGTGGCTGAAGCAGGGTGCTGATGGGTAGGTACCATCCCTGCCTTCAGGTCCAATAGCGGTTTTTATTTTGTGCCCTCTCCTGTGGCGTAATGTCGGCTTGTCTCTAGGGTAGGTTTGAGCACGTTGAGTTTGGGTAAGCCCCCGTTTTGCAACAGGGTGCCGCGGGCCCCTGGTTTACTGATGAGTCTAATTACTTTCGTTGGAGCAGTCCGTGGGAGTACGGTATTATTATATGAATAACTCGGACATTAAAACTAAAAAGAAACGGGCCGCACGGCGATAAGAAGCGTATAAAGTTGAGTTAAAACTGAAAGTTTGGTCCACATTGGATTAAATATTTGTTCTGGCGTCTATCTTTCGATACTAAGCAGTCACTCCAGTATCGTTACGTAGAGCACGAGTGTCGCGTGTGAGATTCAGCATTCTGTTGTAACATTCGAAGGGGGGAAGCTGGAAGGAACACACACGCTCACACACACATACATACATTCTCTCTCTCTCTCTCTGCGTGTTCGTAAATTAAGATCAGTAGCAGACGCCTTCAGCCTTAGCGGTGATGGAAAGCTAAGGAGGGGAGAAAAAGAGCAGAAAACCTGGTAGTGACGTTAAGGTTGCAACAACTTTCTGCCAACGGTACTTAACATAGGATATGCTATTCCAACATCCAGCGAAATGAGGGCCAATGTAGCGTGTTGGGCGTTCAAAGACTTGCGGTAAAATTGAACACTCAAGATTAAACTGTGAACTTGTAAAGTATGTTTTCTCTTCCTAAAAGGAAACTGGCTTTTTTGAACACCGAGGGATAGAATAATATTAAATATTCTATATTTTAGAGTGATTGAAATAAAAATTAAATAATTTAACGAAATGGTGGCTGTGCAACGGCCAACTGGGCAACACTGCCAAAGACCGCTACTGATATACTGTACGAATAAGTAACTACATTTCCTACCTTATATTTTCATGTATGCTGGTTCCAAACTCTTGCGGAATACTTTCGAAGAAAAATATTCTTTCAATGAATATAGAAAAGTGCATAGTTTCGGAGCCAGAGGCACGCAAATCTGACACTCCATAGTCACGGATGTAAAGTCTCAACAATCATAATAAATAACCACGGGCTTTAGTGCCGAAGGCCCAACGCCTTGTTGGCTTCCTTGGTTAAAATCCAAGTCCCGTTCAATACGATTCAAAATAACTTTGGTGAACATTTTGTATACAACTGACAGTAAACTAATTGGTCTGTAGTTTTCGACGCGTTCTTTGTCCCCTTTCTTGTACAACAAAATTATAACAGCATTATTCCAACTTCTGGGTATTTCTCTCTTCCTCAGGCACATCGTGAACAATTTCGCAAGTTCCTATTTCATGTTTTCACCTCCCCATTTAAACATCTCTGCTGTGAGTCCATCTTCTCCTGGCGTCTTTCCGTTCTTCATCCCTCGAAGTACTTTATCCACTTCTTCCTTCATTACATCTGGGATATCTACATAATTTCTTCTGAGCCTTCTATTCCTAGTTCTTCTTCGGAATAGTACAATCCTCTGTAGAAATTTTCAAATATTTTTACAATTTCTTCCTTATTTCGTGTTATGGTCCCGTCTGGTCTCTTAATGCAATTGTCCCTATCATGAGCTGCTGTTTGGTTTTCTTCAGGCTCTTGTTCTCCTCGATTGTATTTCTAACAAAATTTTCGTTATATCTTCGTACATCCTCTCTTACTTTCTTCCTTACGGTTTTCTTTAGTTCTATGTATTCAATCCTTTTTATGTAATTTTCCTCTTCTTTTATTTCCCTTCTATTCTTCATCAAGAGTTTAGTTTCTTCTGAAATTTTGCTCTCTCTTTTCTTTCTGGTGCCTGCTATTTCCTTGGCTGTCTCTCTTATTATCTCGGTCAGTATTTTATTTCTGCTATCGATGTCTTCTTCATCCTCTAACTGTTTCAAGGCGCTGAATCTGTTGCTTAGTTCTATCTCGAATGTCTTTCTGTTTTTCCCTAGATTTTCCAGATCTAAAAGTGGCGTTTTTCCTCTGATAAGCTTCTTTCCCTCAAGTCTAATATTTAGTTTCAGCTTACATCTCACCATCGTATGATCACTCGAGACTTTGAAACTGTTGAGAACAGACACGTCTTGCAGAATTTCCCTTTTATTCGATAGAACTTAGTCTATTTCGTTTTTGGGCCCATTTGGGCCTTTCCATGTCCACTTCCTCTGGGGCGTCTTCTTGAAAAATGTCTTGGAAATGAACAGTCTGTTGGCTTCTGAGAATTCCACTAACTTCTCTCCTCTCTTGTTTCTTTTGCCAAATCCAAAATTTCCCGCTTTCGTGTCACTGCTCTGCTTGGCTCCTACTTTCGCATTGAAGTCTCCGATTACAATTTTGTAATGCGATTTGCTACTATCCAAAATCTTCTGTATCTCTTCGTATAGGTCTTCGATTTTCCCCTCCGGATGTGAAGATGTTGGAGCTACACTTGTATAATTTCGATACTGTATCTGTTGTTTATCTGTATTACTACCCGTGCGATTCTATCTGAAATTCCTTCTATTTCTGTGATCCGTGACTCCAGGTCTTTATTAATTATAAAGCCAACGCCTGTCGGTTTTCCATTTTTTCTTCCTTTAAAGTGGAACGTGTGCCCTGACGGTAGTTCCAACTGTTGTTCATTCTTCCTCCACACTTCTGATAGTCTTACGATGTCCCACTTAATCCTCTTGAGTTCATTCTGCAATTCTTCTAATTTGTCCTCTCCTGCAAGTGACTGACAGTTGAGAGTCGCCACGTATAGGTCCGTTGGAGTTGCCGTGTCGGTGTCCTGGCAGTCTACAGCCGAAACCCGGGCATTTTGACCTTCTGACTTCCTGCAGAACTGGCCGCTGCCGTTGCCAGCAGCATTCCTTCTCCGGGCAATGAGGTCCAACGAGGCTGTTTCCTTACTTGTACCATGATGTGTAAAGAAAGAAGGGTTGCTGACATTTGACTCACCACGCTGTCAGCTAATGCGGGTTGGTGATCAGCAGCCCATCCATGTTCGTTCGCCAAGCAGTTGCTTGGGTACTAACAGGCCCCACGACGTGAACGTATGGATTGGACATTAGGCGTCTACCCCGGTATTAAGGGTTCTCCTCCCAGTTATTGGCAGAAGCCTTTTGGTTCGAAAGTCCCGCTTTGCCGTTCGTGTCCCGGTTTCGGCCATATATATAATGTGATACTAATCAATTCACTTCCAATGTTTGTCCTCATAGTTTGAAGGCACTCTTTATTTATATAGTCACTGTAGTCGAAAGGGTGGCTTCTTTTCTCTTAAGTCTCTGTTCATTTTTTAAACAATTTGCATTGCATATAAAAACAATTTATTGTAATAATTCTGTGATTAATTTGTTGTGACAGTTCATTCTTAATCGAGCGGTTGTGAAGTAGTATTTCCTTAATCTCCTAGGTTCACTGCAACGTATCTTGTTTCTGCCTTTCGTCTTACGCTTGTGTTGACTTGACAAAGGCATAGATTATGAATTAACGTTGGATCATAAGGATATTGAAAATGTCGATGTTGTCAATTTTATGATATATTGTATAGTCCTACTCATGATACATCGCTGAAACTAAAAAAAACTCTGTTTCCATACAATTCATTTTATCTTATCAAAAAGATCGGACTGAGCTGCCATAGCTAAGTTTGTAAAGTGTTAATTTTATATTCGATATACCCTGGAATCGAACACAGCGGCCGGACCAGTGTGACAGTTTTTTTAGGGGTTTTCCTCGGTCACACTAGGTAATGCCGGAATGGTACCCTCAAACTGGGTTCTGGTCGACTTGTGTCTCGCATCCTCTTCCCTACCCTCTTCCGGACGTATTTCTAAAGGACATAAAAGCAATTCATAATTCAAAATAAGATTGAAAACCGACATCCGTAGATAGACGACGCTGTATATTTTATCCAGTGTTC
Organism: Lepisma saccharinum; assembly: GCA_022664845.1. Taxonomy (NCBI): domain Eukaryota; kingdom Metazoa; phylum Arthropoda; class Insecta; order Zygentoma; family Lepismatidae; genus Lepisma; species Lepisma saccharinum. The sequence continues at coordinate 5,852 of JAGDQP010006997.1, forward strand.
GCTTTCAGTTTTCATAGTAAGCCACGTCACATCCAAGCCTTTTTCCTATCGTCATTTTGTTCTGTGAACTGGCTTCCCAGACCCAATTACATGATAATCCAAGCTGTGCCAGACTACAAACTGATATTAAACTGTAACGCGCCTTGAAACAGTTGCGAAGCTACCCAGATGGCCGAAGCTTTGTGCGGGTGGGATTACTTGGTTTGTGATCGTCTTTAAAAGAATTAACTTGCGTTACAGGAGGTGGTCTGGGTAATGGATGAACCTCTCGGAAAACAAGAACATCTCTTATATCTTTCTTGCGAGAGATTAGGTTTTAGATTTGTTGTTAGTTGATACAATAAACCAATTCTTGCTGTTCTGGGCGTCATCGACCTTGAAGCGTGCCGTGAATCTAAATGAAGCTTTTATTGGAAGTTTTGTTTTGTTTAGAAGATCGTAAAATTGGCATCATTCTCAACATAATGATTTTACTAACATTATAACGGAAAACCATCTAAAACATACTATTTTGCACTTCTGTGTACAAAAAAAGTTTTGTAAGTTTATTATATCTTTCTTAAAGGAAATGTTGTACTTTTCACGATTGCTTTTTATGTATTTCTTGTACACAGTATGTTTACAGTATATTCTTGCGCATCAGTTTTTTAATGTGATACACACAATACTACCATTTGCAATGTTCTCATTGCTTTGTGGCTTAACTTTTTTCCTTTTTGATTCAATAAACAAGAAGAAAGTTATTTTTTTTTATCCAAAATTAAATTCCTGTTCTAAACAAATAACCTCTCAGTTATTGTCACATCAGTATTTAGTTTCAGTTGAGTGACAATTACTAATGTGTACCGTATGTGCCTTACTGTAAAGCAATATACACTTCTTCTTATGTTTTTCAAAGAAACTGTTGCACACGTGAAACGAGTACATTTTTCATCTCTTGTGCACACTTTTTTCTTATCCAATCAAAATATTTTCTAATCCGATTTCTATAATTTAGTTATTTAGTGTTCTTGTATGGATGTTTCACATAGTCTAGAGAAATATATAGTTCAATAACTCTGACTAAATCAATTGTCAATTCTATCCCTCGCAGCTACTTCATTAATGGGATCCCATGAAAGAAAACGGGACTAATTTTTGGAAGTTTTTATTATTACACGCTATTTATTAACTTACTCTGTAATCATGTTTCATCTCTGGTACAAATCTTCTAATTGATTTTTAACTCACTTCTCATCATCCGGTTTCTTTAAAATTTTGTAAACTTGCTTGCTTCCGATGACAATACAATATTCAATCATTAGATATACGACAGAATTATCCAGTTAACTGTAATAAATAATAATTAGAAAATAATTATTTAATATGGATTTCTTATCCTAAAATAAATACTAGCCTGCAACAACGTTGGGTTTTGACTGGTTGCAGAACACTTTAGGATTTGGGTGTGCGAAGCTCTTAATATAGAAAAAAATTAATTAAAAGAAAGATTTCTTTTTAAAAAAACACGCTTTTTTAAGCAAGGAAAAATGGACTAAAAAGTAAAAAAAAATAATAAATTTATTTTCCGATTCATAAATTTATTATTTTTCACTTTTTAGTCCATTTTTCTTTGCTAAATTAAAAAAAAATAATCCTTTTTTAATTTATTTTTTGTATATATGCAGTCCTGTATTGTTTTTTTTAAAAAATATGTATAGATTATACGGAACTTTGCTTCGTTTTAGAACAAAGGTATAAATAAATGTGAATACTTCTTCCAAGTTACTACACTTTTTCACACATATCAGACTATATTGATAAGCGGTTTTGGTTTCTTAGGACGGAAGTGAAAAGTTTGCTGTAGAGCCTGGTTTTGGTGATAGAATATTTCTATTTAAAAAGTTATTTTGGGAAAATAAGTGCTCTAGAAGTGTTCAAACTCACCTTCAGGAAGACATGAAACGTATTCTAATGCAATTCTTGAGCAGCAAACCAAAGAATTATACCAAAGTGTTGAAAAAATGGATATATTTTTACATACTAGTGATATATGCTTCCCATAACAAGAATACGTATTATAATTCTATCGAACGTTATACTTTGAAACCTTAGATCTCCTCTTGTGTGGTTGTGATGCCTTCATGGTTTGTTAAAGGGTGTTCACGGTCTTCCTGTGGGAGAAGACAAATGGAAAATGTTAACTGGATGGAGCTTCCGATAGGGGTCCATTCAATCCGCCCGCCCACCAGTCAAGGGGAAACACTATGATGGTCCTTGCTTATGTTATGCTCCTGCTGTTCGGTTGCTAGCGCATGCCCAGTCTCTCATATCTTTGTGGTTTTCTAAGTGCATTTGTATAGATGGAGGTGTGGTGGTGTGTGCGTTGAGTATGCAATCGCTTTGAAACTGCGCTGCACTTTTGAACAGAAAAAGAAGTGTTTTCTTTGCTGGTCTATGTAATTGTTTACAAACACCTATAAAAATCTGTGTGACGGTACATACAAGAGTTAAAAACATTGTCACAAAATGAGCGGGGTTTGATTTGTTTATAAAGCACGTGTCATGTATATAATTGCCATATTGTGATTTTTTTTTTTTTATCACGTGAATGTCACTAGTACTGGCTGATATGCTTCTTGGTGGAACACCTGTTGGATTCACCTCTGTAAGTATAAACTCTTCAAGTTTTTTGTTGTTGTTAAATCATCCAAAGAGGGCGTTACCTCTTCATTTTTTTTTATTTCCAGTTGTAGAAGAGGAAGGAACTACCACTTTCCTTAATTATGTTGTTAACATTCTTCCAAAAATCGATTTTTCTGTTCAAATTGATTTAGGCCTATTTATTTCCTTCGATGTTTTCCTCTTATCTGATACGTTGTCCACGTTCCGAAAGTCATAAGTCAGAATGATTTAACATGTTCTTTTTATTACATATCTTCTCAAGGTTGCAAAATATTGAATTTTGATGGTAGCGTTACTGAAGTTACTCTGGATTTATGGTTCAGCTTCCCTTGACACCTCTAATTTCGGTGAACAGAAAGCCGTCAGGTTGATCGAGGGACGTGAAGTGAAATAGAAGAAATACCAATATGAGGTACAACCATTTAAGAGAGACACATAACTCTCGTGGAGTGATCTAATGCCGGAGTATTTCATATTAACATTAGGGAGAGGCAGGTTCGAATCCTCCACACGCTATCTTGACAGATTTTCCGTTGTTAGGCGAATATCATAATGTATCGGGTGTCCTAAAAGTAACGTAACCAATTCTTTTATATTACGTAAGTGTTACACTAAATACCTGGAGATACCGTTCTTGCGCTGAAATATAGTCCTGTATATTGAGATTTTTGTTAAAATACAAAAAAACAACGAATTCTCAATTATTTAGGCAGTTGTAAAAATTTAGTATTTTTAAAAAAATAGAAACCGTGTATATTTCTGCACAAAACCCATTGATATAACTTATTGCAACATTTTCGGTGTCACTAGAGAGCCAGCGTGGCTACTCATGGAACCTGAAAAAGAAACTCGCAGTCTGAAAGCTTCCAGTCTTTGTTCAGGAATATTAGTAGTGCGTTCCGAAAATATAGTGTTGTGTTACATGCTACAATAGATTTTGGCAACACTGTTTGTGAAGAGTGACGCTGGGAGGGAATGGGAGATGTGTTTTATCTCTGTCTACCACTCTACCTCACCAGGTCATATTCAACCTAAGAGGAACAAAGTTACAAATGTTCGTAAAAATTCAACAACTTGACTACACCCGGTAACATTGAAACGCGCATTCTGATTGTGAATTGATCATTACATGTAAATGCAAATCCCTCCTTCCTCAGAGTTACCAGGTGTAGCCAAATTGTTAAAATTTTCTGACATTTGTAACTTTGTTGCGGATACCCGGTATATATGGTATTTAAGGAACCTTAGTATTCGATTTTGTCCTAAATTTTACTTTGACAGAATTACCCAACCACAGAGAAGAAATTGAAGTCTCATGCATTTTGTATTCCATAGTGAGAGGGAAATCGATCGTCCATATTCTCATTTATTAAACTCAAAATTTTTGTCTTCATTTTAATGCCATTAATGAAATTTATTTCTGAAAGTTATAGTATATGGGTAATAATTGTTTCGAGAGAAGTTATTACGTGAAAGCTATTGTGTTTCAATCATTAAGGTAATCAAGTTCCCAAGATCAATTTCCTTTTTAAAATTTTGCATTTTCTAATCACTGATTTCTGACACTTTTATAGCGTATTTTTTGGTTAGCGAATATGTTCACAAAGTGCGGTGACGTCGGTTTTTCAGAACCATCTTGTATGTATATTTCCTAAGTTTTATGTTTCAAGTTTTCGACCCTCACTTGATTGTAGAATATAGTTTTTTTGTTGTTTCTTTGTTTTGGAAGTAATATATCAATTTTGGAACTGTTGCAAAGATAGTCCACTTTATCGATAATACTAGCTGATTTCCCGCCAGTTGGAACAGGAGCTAGAGATTTTTCGCCCCCTCACCCCCTACGGGGTGTCGAATGGAAATGCTAAAATAGCCGTTTGCTAATAAATTGATGCCAAATTTCCCCTCTTGCAAGTAGTCAACCCGGCAAACTACGTTGTGGTGTGGGGTGCTCAGCCTGTAAGGATATATCTGACAATCATGATCTATTAACTGATTTTACACGTCACCCTCTTCCCCCTCTAAAGGTGTCTTACCGCCACGGTATTTCTTTCCAAGTTGTAAGTGATATATGTACCAAGTTTGGTTGAAATTGTTCTAGGTGTTCCCGAGTTATGTTGGAACATGCATACATATGATATACATACTTGGACGTGTATATTTTTCAGCTCTCGCGATTCAACTTGACGACTGTGCTGTACAAAACCTAGTCATTACAGCGGAATGACTAGAGTGGTACAGCGGAAAATTGCTCGTATTTGGGAGTCGTTGCATCGACACTGCCACCCTAACTAAAGATATCCAATGATTTTGATTAGTCATGTCATAAAAATACAGCAATAATATTTTGAATTGTGTTACAATCTGCCCCTTATCCAAATTATTGACGACGACTTCAAACCCTGATTTGAAAACGCCGCAGTTAGTAAATTTTGATGAAAATGCTACCGTTGTGGCTAGTATCTGATATTTCTTCCATTAATGTAAGTACTGGATGCAGTTAAACACGTTAACGAAACGTTTGTGCTGCATATTCACATCACCTTGATGCATTTTTGCTGCAGGTGAAAGTAATGAACTTGGTAGGGAAATTTAAAAGAATAACGAAGAGAAGTTTATAACATGCTGTGCTGACTCGTTCATTCGCAATGCAAAGTTAATGTGATGTTTCCCTTTCTTGCCCTTGACAGTGACTTTTACAATGTTTATACATTTTTAAAAGAAATAGAAAATGGACTTTGTTCTTCATTGTTTTCAACATTTCTGGGTTATAATTGTATTTGATAGCCTCCATTGTATTCCATTTCTTTTCTTTTTTTCTCTCGTTTGCTTCAATGTACATAACGGTGTAAAATGTATCTTTTGTTCACTCCAATTTATATCTCTTTGTGTCCGAAACATTTTTTCACCGCTTGGACACGACTGAAAGTGTTCATTTCGCAACAGAATTCTTGTTTTAAACAGGTTTTTTAAAATACATATCTTGTTTATTTATTTGATCGGCGTTTAATGTCTAATCCGTATCAAGTTTGAAGGATGATGCCAGTTAGCTAACTTCCGCCAGTAGGGGTGGGGAAAGTAACGACCAGGACCTCTATTCAAGGAATCAACTGGGCATTTGCGTGGTGAGGATGTGGAAGCCACTGAAAAAATTGTCGTGATAGCTTAGCTTGTTATATTGTATGCAAGTTATATCCAGTTTTATGTACGTGTTTCTCTCTTTCTCTCTCTTCCTCTTATTTTCATTTTACTTAAGGTTCTGAGTTCGATGCTCGAGAGCAATACTTTGCACAGACGGTTTCTGGACCTAATTTAGATTCTGAGACTAAAGGTGTTCGCTACAGACCATGATCCTTAAAAAAGTTATATATTTTGGTAATGGTGATAGATCCTAAAACCCAAATAAATCTACTGTAGACTAGCGTGCGTTATTTGTAGATGAAAAATGATGTACAAATCCGAGCTCGTCACCTGCTAAGAGAAAGCGATCATGGAAAAGTATAACATTACATTGCACTGTTCTTTGAAAGTTGCACTTTTCTTGACTACATTAATTAATGTTATACTTTAGCTAAACTAAATTATTTTAGAAAAATAAAGCTAAGTTCACTGACTTGTACTTGTCATACACGTATGCTCAAACTCGGTTATTGCCCAGAAATTGTACGCCTACGAATTTTATGCTTTTTGTTGCATTTGCAGATACCGGTTTGTTAAGTAGGTTAAACCAAAACAAACCACGTAGTTTAATTTATGTCAGCAATGCCTTTTTTGTGCCCCCTCTAGCCTCGGCAAAATCTCGTCCGTCTTATCTGTTGTACAGATGTCTATATATACAGTACGGGCGCCCAACGCAAATCACTAGAATCTACATAGTTAATAGATCTTTTCACACGCACTGAAAGATTTCGAAGTTACAAGTTCCCTGTATGTTTAATATTATGTATATCTTTGTTTAAAGAAATAAATAAAACATTGGATTTCGTCACTAGTGACGCTTTTACAGAATGTTGTACCCTAGTATGTTTATGCTTAGCTTGTAGCCTGTTTCTGGAGGTGTCCGTTCGAAACTTGGTGTTGAGAATTTTGATCATGTACGTATGTCACTATTCATTACATCTATTTAATGAGACTGAATAATTATCAGACCCGTTTTTTACTGCCAGCTCCCATCCTCTTGTATCTTGGAGTAAAATTCAGAATCGCTTACGTCTCGTATTTTTCCATCAACAAAGTATGTTAATATTGGTATTATTAACGAGATGGTCACATAAGAATAACGCTTCTATATGTTTAAATATATAACGTTTTAATGACAACAACGTGAATGCCATATTTCACACCATTCTAAGTGTTCAGGATAATAAATAAATAATATATATAATAAACAAATAATATATATAATAAAAATTAATAATATATATAATAAACATAAATAATATATATATATAATAAAAATAAATAATAAATCACAACCGTATTCGATCCACTATACTGTATGAGGCCTCTTTCCGGAGGGAGGAGATTGGTCTACTGCTCCCACGCTGACCAGAGGGGTTGGGAGAGGGGAGTCTAAGCTCTCAACTGTGATCGCCACTTATCTTTTATTCATAGCAGCTCCCTAATTGCATCACGATGCTGGGTGGGCACCGTTCCCGACCCACACGCCTTGGAAAAAATGGCAGTACCGGGAATCGAACCCGAGACCCCTCAATCCGTAGTTAGCAACGCTAACCACTAGACCAACGGGCGGTCATATATTCAGAGCATTTGAAATGTATATATGTACAAAATATAGGCCTACTACAGGAGGAAGACCTAGTAGTATTCGACACTCTTTAACTTAGTAGACAAGTCGATGAACTTGTAGATTCAATTTACGGAAAATTGTACAACTGTTAATTTCAACTTTCAAAAACTAACTTTAGTAGATTTTAATTTTGCGAGTAAATAATTTTTAATTGGCATAGCACCTAGAGCAGATAAACGTTCTTAATCTATGGTTGATCTCAAACAGGATCTGATCAATTTGAGTTTTGGAACTACCGTACTTCTTTCCCCACTCTCAAGTTTCAACCTTATATTGGCAATGCCAGTAGAATTCGAACGAGCATACATCATTTGGAAAGGTAGCTATAAAACTGTTCTTTACAATGCAGCTAAACACTTCTACCAGAGTTTCCAGAAGGCAACACAGATGGTAGAGTGAGTACTTCTTGGTGCAGTTCCAGGCCTTCAATGTCTCATTCATCTCACGGGTCAACACTTTCTGAAGCTCCATGCGTCTTTTCAACATTTTCTTCGTATCCTCATTCTTAAGTTCGTGTTTGTCATACAAAAAACTAAACTTTTCGTAGTATTTTTCCATTTGTTCAAAAGGTTGTGTCAGTGAAGCGACAGATATAACCACAACTACTTAAGAATTTCACTTAAAATGACTATTTTCCTCCAGGAGCAACAGGTTTATCTTTCCTCTTGCATGAAAATTGTCTTTCTCGGACGAAGTTTCTCGTGTTCCTCGAAGTTTGAACATTAGGGAGAATCCAGTACGCTAGTGCGGGTGGAAGGACCAGGTTCCAGACCTTACATTACAATAAAATAGAGGCAAAAGAGAAAATATAATGATCGTATTCACTTCGATTTCATGTAAATGTAATAAATATGGGAGAAACTGTAATTATTACTAAAGTTTTTGGTAACTATAAAATTTGTATTTAAATCTTCTTCATATTCAAAGACTACCAAGTGCCGTAACGGCGCCCCCTCAGCTGGGCACTCCAAGCGGGTGCTTGTTTCGTTTGCACCTTAATCCGGCCCTGGTAGTAGAAAAACTGGTCTTTTCCCTTAACTGGCTAATTGCTGGCTAGAGTCTGAATGGTAAGTTATTTTTTTGTATTTTGTAATTCGTTACTTATGGACAGCTTTAAGTTAAATAAAGAGTTGCTCCCGCCATCACCTCAAATAAATGAAATATGTCTGTGTCTCTTTGAAGAAGGGAACGTTTCCAGGTTAAGGTGAATTGATATTAAGATGCTAATCGAGCAACATGGTTACTAAGGACTGGGCCAATAGTGTAAAGAAGCTGACATGAACTGGACGGGGATCGAAACCAGAGGTGACCGCGCTACCCGAACAGCATCACGATCCACCACAAAATGTTCGAGTCTTCTAATGTTTCCCAATAGTCCTTATCTCACATTGTAACAGCATTTCAAATAACGCTAATCTTGGTCTAAACATATTCTTGAACTTGTTTTTCATTCTTCGCAGACGAATCAGTGCATTGCACGGAGTGAATGAACTGAAAATAGGAAAAACAAGAAGCAACAAAGTGAAAAATAACACCAACCATGTTAGATAGAGACGATTTTTTTTTAAATTTTGTTGTGAGGAGTAAAAAAATTCTCACAAAGGAAAGTTCACAACTGACATTAAGCTGTTGTGGCGAAGTATTCATTGATCGTGTAAGCTTTGGCTGATAATCGCGAGGCTTTTGAACACGTGGGTTCCCGAAGAATGAAGGATGAGAAAAGAAAATCAAGTTGAGAAAGTACAAAATAGAGTACACGATATCCAAATGCGAATCTAATGGAGAAAATTAACATGATTGCTGTGTCCTTGATACGGTTGCAGCGAAAATGAGCAACGTTTTGTCTTGCAGGGTAAGATTCATGATTTGCAAAGCATGCATGAGCCACAAATCTACTGCTCTGTGTACGAATCGACGAAACATAACCAACAGTATTACGAAATTTCGCTATTGTGACGAGTTCTGTGATATATGATACATTTTTTTAGAAGCATATGACTCTGAGATCTTTCAATGTCATACTTAATTGTGGAAATATCTATCCAGCTTCATTACTATTTTATTGACTTTGTAACCACGTCTTTACCGTAATAACTTAAATCGATCTGAAGTAAAAGAACATTATTTCATATTGCACTACAAAATATAAAATGTCTGAGAGGGCCGCGGTGGCTCAGTGATAGAACTTGGTGTTTGGGGTTCTCGATTCGATCCCAGTTCATGCCATGTGGTCTTTGTGGTGGACAAACACCGTCTGCGTGGGTTTTCTCGGGGTTCCCCCGTTTCCTTCCACTTTCTTTATTCCACCTTTTCTCTGATTATCATCCATACGTCCTGAGCCAAAGTTGCCTAAAGGCCTTAAATAAACCAGTGCTGTTATCGCCCATACAGTCAATATTATCTTATCTTAAGGCCTTAAAGAAAATTCAAATTCAAAAAGAATGTCTGATCAATGACAACGATTCAAGGTTCAAATCTGTACCTGAGAGCTACAACCGCGTAAGTCACAAATCCTTGTTTTCAAGACAAAAAAAAAACTTCTTTCACAGAATAAATGAGCAAACTATATATATAGTAGACTTTCTTTTTTCCATTGTTTAACATTTTTATAACAAGAAACGTAGAACCATTAGGTTTGGCCTTCCAAATACGGTACAAAGCAGCATTAATCACGTTTTGGCCAAAATTGGACTTACGCGGTTCTGGCTTTCAGATACAGAAATAATGTATTGCATTATATTGAGAATATATCTTATTTAGTAAGTAACAATTATGGAACTACAAGAACAAAGCAATATGCGTTAGTAGTGGAATTTCCAAAATATCACTGTTTATGTAAAAGGAAGGCAAGTGTTGAGTGACACGTTTAAGTTCAGGCTGTGACGTGCGATGAAACAGTTCAGTCAGGCCCTTTGATGGCTAAAGTAACTACTTATTTAGTTACGTACCTGAGAAAGGCTTACTCAATGGAGAATAAAACTGTAACTAAAGTTTTTAATCGAAAGCCAAGGCCTGGCCTAAATGCTTTTAAGCTCGAAAAATTGTGAGAGTTTCGTGGTAGTACATGTACTGTTGCCGATACTGTATAAGTTCATCTAGAAAGTGTATGAGTTCGTATTGGCACCTTGTTAATTTCAAACATTGAATTAAAAAATTTTGTTTACCGATTGTCTTATCTTTTGTCCGACTAAATCATGATGTATTTACGGTATATACTAATATTGAGTAGTATAGTGTTTATCTGTATGGTTAATAGGTTAGAAATATTCATATGGCAGTGATTCAAGTTGTATAATGGAAACGGCGAATGGTTGCGTCTGTGTGTGCATTTAAAGAGAATGGGGCATTAACCCTGGGAACGCCAAGATGGGTCTTTTTCGACCCATGTATATTTCTAGTATCAAATAAAGTACTTGTTGAAAAGCAAGGTATTTTAGAGTATGGGTTTATTCATTGTACTGTACTTATTGCATTTAATTATTGTATTGTGTTTATTTTCCAATTCGATACTACAAAATAATGAGAAATGCAAAAAAACTAATACATCGTATAATAACCGTGTAACCATTCGCATGGCTGCACAATAATAAATGTACCATGAGTTTCTTACGTACTTACACATACATAAAAACTACCAGAATCGAACTACCTTACTCTCTCACATGTAAATAATGTCGTAGCGGTTATATTGATTCTTGCAAATGAAGCGATTTCATTGCTGACACTTTTCGGAGTACTTGTTGTTTATACCACTACACAAGTAGCATCGTCCACGTTTCTTCGCTCCTAATGGGAAATCCTTTTGATAATTTGGGAAAATATCAAGTGTAGGTCGCTTGGAAAGAGCTGCGTGATGATTTGAACCGACAACAACTTGTTTATGACATTTAAAAATAATTACACAAAACTCCAAGATTAGGTCAAATTGACCCATGCTTATTTTTTTTTTTAATAATTACACAGTAAATACACGAGTTTAACGTTAGTTTGTCCCAAAAGATTTTTGGACACGTACGTGAAGATTACACAGAATTTTACTCTTCCATGTAGTGACTAATGGACAAAATATATTTTGACTGCATGGGTCATTTTTGACCCGATCTTGGCGTTCTGAGGGTTAATAAAGAAGTACTGAGAGAGTATTATCAATACTAGTGTACTCTTCACTGGACCAACGTGTACATAGTCATACTTGGAGATCACGGTGATAGCTGTATTAGGTTACTTTCACTAAGTGGACAAACGTCTAGTATTCTTTATATAACCTAACCTATAGTAACTAACCTATCTAACTTTAGCATTGATTTCGTCTCGGTCGCACCTCTATTTTATGTACAACAACAGTTCTTACTAGCAACTTTTAACCGAGGACCCCACGCACCAGAGTTGAGCGCTGTACAACTGAGCCACCGCGTTTTTCTCTTTCTTTTCTTTTTCTTTCTTTTTTTTCTTTTTTGTACTACAGTGCTCATGTATTATTTTGTACCTTCTGGTTTCTGGTTCCTAGATTTACAGAACATTTGTCATGTCCCAGGTTTAATAAAAGGCATTGTCCTAACAGTTGTTTGCTAAGTGGAATGATTCCGAAAGATCAGATTTGGATTTGAATTTTATTTAAGAGGTCTCCTCGCTCCAACCCCACATTTTTAACATTTTTCAAAATATTAAAAAAACTAAGAGTACTATAAAAAAATGTAAGTTCATAGCGAACTAGAGCTTACAAATTACTATGAAATACAGTGGAGAGCGATCTCGAAATCTTGTCGATTGATGAGTACTGAGGCTTCAATTAAATAATGACGTCATAATCTTTGAAAACGTCATAATCAATGGACAAGATCTCGAGATCGCTGTCTATTGTATTTCATAGTAATTTGTAAGTTCTAGTGCGCTATGAACTTACATTTTTGATAGTACTTTTAGTTTTTGAAATATTTTGAAAAATGTTTTTAAAAAGGGGGGGGGGTGGAGCGAGGAGCCCTCTTAAGGCCTGTAGAGGTCAGGTTTGATTGCGGTCCTCTGGATTAGAAGTAAGTCACGTTAATGATGAGTACTCACCGCGGAAAAAAAAGTCACGCGTGTCATGAGATTACAAAGTACTGTTATTTAAATTTCTCACGGAATTATTTTCATATTTGTTACTAATGTAATGTAATACCACTTGATGTCATCGGGTTGGATTTTCAAAAATATATATAACGTCTGTTTGTGGTTTTAACAGTTATTCATTTTATGGAAATTAAGTCAGTTTCTTTATTATGCAAAATGCTTTTGTCTACAAAAAAAAAGTGTGAAAAAACAATTTATGTCTGGGAATGAGAAAAATGAAAGTTTTCATTGTAACGTCCGTACATGAAAGAATAGGAAGATGTGCTATTTAGAAAGCCATGTACAGTTGAGGATGGGACAGTTATTAGTATTACTCTCTGTGGGTTTGCATAAATATTTTGCAGCGTTTATGGATATAATATGTAAACCAGTATTTTATGTAGATATGTGAGTGCGCATATATGCACTTGAGGTTTTGTGGTGATGTCGAAAACAGCTAACTCATAAATATAGAGCTTTGCACACGTAAACAAATAATAATGATAAAAAAGGATACTCTACGGAGTTGGGAAAGCTAGTTTTAAACGCATGTGTTCTTGCTCAGCCGGTAAAGCTGTATGGTTGTTTCAACCTCTTTGTAACCCTGAAATTATCAGCGTTTGTTTCATATCATTAGTAGAATACACTTGCAAAATGAACGCAAAACTGAAAAGGATTAATACAAGATCGTTATTCATTAACTGTTTTTTATTTCCTTCCCCACATTGTGATGTCATCTTTGTTTTCTGCTGAATAATTTTCTTTTGCTTTCAGCTACTCTGTAAGAAGTATTTTACATTTCGTCATTCGTAAGAATATTGGTTGGTTGTGTATTAGGGTGAGGAAAAGTCATAACTACAGTCGCGAGCACACGTTCATTGTAGAAACTCTTGACGCCATTTAGTGTGATAAACTGATAAACTACAAATGGTGAAAATAAAAGCATATTGAACAGTTGAAATATTTAAAATAGAAGTATTTAAAATAGCTAACGGAAGTTTATACAGCTTCCGCTAGATAGCAAGAGATTGTAAATTCCTTTATTTCTAATTGTATTGTATCCGCTGCCGAGCGGCAGTAACCAATTTAGTAGAACGTTGGCTTCGTATTTGGAGGGTCGTTTGGGTAACCAACGACTGCTGTTGCTGACTGAGGTTTTCTTTATTTAGTTTCCATCGGCCGCACTAAGCAAATATTGTGATGATACCTTGAATAAGGCCATTTATTTCCTTTCTAAATCCTTCTTGTGTGCTTATTGTCACTGCTGCTGTTTACCTCCTATCTAAAAATGGCTTCTGAGCTCTATTTGGAACTTGTTAAATAAATAAACATCTTGAAGGAAAGTCCCCCCCCCCTTATTATCAGGATTTGGAGTAGAAATTTGCTGCTTTATATTTCGCGCGAATAGATTGACAAATTCCGAAAAGTGTTCATCAGTCTTTCCTATTTTTAGCTTGTCTGGATATAACCCTTATGTTCAGTATGTATGTGAGAATATGAACACCAAACAGTCTAGAAAATGTAGGGTTCCTCAATATTTTAATAGATTCTGGCAAGTGGGAAGTGACACTCAAGTTTTATGTCTGTCATTTTTAACTAAAAACGAAAATGTCTGAAAGGAAGCTAATAATTTGGCTACACCCTGTAACCATGTGAAAAAAGTAAGTTCTTCCCAAGGATGTTCTAATATAGGATAAGCGATTCGCCAAGAACATGTAGCCAAACGTCACAGCTTAGTCCCGCCCAGTTAGCCCGCTTACTCCAATAACACACATTGTTCTCGGCTAACAAAGATGGCGGCTAGCTCTGCAGTTGTCTTGCTAACCAATCAGGTGCATCGCCTTGGTTGATGCTCAGTTGTCTTTTGGCTTCACTCTTTCACTGGACATGAGATAGTTATAAGCAAATCCTCTATTAGAACATCCTTAGTTCTTCGTTTCACTGTTTTCATGACAGTCGGAACTTACATTGTTAATTTCAGGATTTCCAGGTGTAGTGAAATTAACTTTTTTCCGGGCATTTTCAGTTTTGTCATTTTTCGTTGAAAAATACATAGTGAAATAGACAGATGTAAAACATATCCTCTGTCTAGTATGACTCCCTACCGACAGTGTTTGATGTAAAAATTATATATTCAGAATACACTAGTAATAATTTAGTTTAATAGTTACGTGCGATAAAAGAGCGGGTTGCGTAACTTTTGGATAATGTAGGATGTCGTATCAAGAGGGCCTAAGATTTTATTTGGAGGGTCCCCCTTGGGGGGAAAGCTCCCCCCAAATCATGCCTGATAGAAACAGTGCCACCTGAATGTCCCCATACTTGTTCCAAGTGCCAAATCACCGCCGGGGAGCGCTGATACGTTGCTTTTTAGGGGGAATCTATTCCGTTTTCTGCTTCTGTAAAATTTCAAATTTGTTACTTAGAACGTTTTGCATTTCCACTCTTCAAATGACACCGTTCAAATGTATACAACTAGTATATCGATTACAACCAGTGTTCGAAGTGGGAGAGAAACAGAGACGGTATGCTTTCCTAATACTTGCCTCGATATATCAAAAAGTGATATATAACAACACGCATACCGTGTGTTTCAGTGACGGTACGCTTTTAGCTCTCAGAAACCAGAGCTGGTATGCCATACCGGTGCATACCGCTTCACATCAACCACTGATTACAACGTTTTGAGTTGTGATCATTTCACCGATTGATAGTTTGATGTTATTTATGCGTGCTCTTTTTCGGGGGGGGAGAACAACTCATCTCCGTACTCCGTAACTGTTGCGTTGCTGTATTGAAAAATCCTTTAGTATCGGGAGAGCATTCGTCAGCATATATGAAGGTCGTGGCAGCGGGGAAAGAGATTACTCAATGATAAGATAAATGTAATTGTTTGTTGACTGAAATACTTAGATGATAAATTGCAATATGTGCTGCTGTTGATGGCGAGGGAGCACAATTGTGTTTCGTTTCGTAAAACATGAAATCAAGTTGTTCGACTATTAATCAGATAGGCATTAACAAGTTTGAAAAACTCGTTATTGGGTTTGCCAACCAGCCGGTATTTCAAAGGTTATTGGGCCGGAAAGTTTACGGCATTTTTGATAAGGCCGGTGGCAATACAGATTTCTTACCGGCTTCAAAAGTTTTTTTTTTAATATCTGCAGTAGAAACGGTAGCGAAATTTGCAACCTAGGTTACCGTTTTAAGAGAGCGGGTTCATTTCTTTGGCTGTCTTTCCATATGAAATTGCCAAATACAGAAGCTGCACTATTTTTATAATTTGTGAAAAGTTGCCTATCCATTCTGTCATGTTAGCAGAGACGAAATGTAGTTTTACACGTTGTTTTACGCTCACCCGTTGGTTGTAGCAGCCATTTTTTTTTTAATCAAACGTCATTGAGCGTTTGGAGAGCTTTGGTAAAATGTGTATTACAAAACGTATCGAAAAATTATAAGACTGGAATTAGTGTCATTGTAATGGTATAGAAAACTGCCACATAAAATTGACATTTGCAAAGCACGAATTTTGGAGATAATATGGTTTTAGATATGAGAAAGTGCCTGATAATCCAAATTTAGTCATGTTTTAAATATGCTTGTATTGGATATTTTAACCTGAATTTTTTACCTATGTATCTTTGTGTGTTGAATATCAACCATAATAAGTAATTTTGCAAATACTTCATTTCCGTATAATTGAAAAAAAAAATGCTCAAAAATTACTGGAATTGAAAAGTTGTTACTTTTCAAGATTCCAAAAAGAGGGACGAAATAAAAACCTGAAAAGAATACAGTTTGATGTCAGACAATATTCGTACAAAATTGGAGGGTATATACATTTGAGTCATTTCACGCCACCCTGCCTCGTGTTATAGTGGTTACGGTCACAGACTTCTGATCGATACTTCGCAGCTTCAAGTCCTGCTGTTGGTCATGAAGTCTGAGGTTTTCCAGGATTTTTAATTAGATTCACCAAATGAGTACTAGGATGGTGTCAAGATTAAGGTCCTCTCCTTTTCCGTGAAATAAGTTCAAAACAAAAACGAGATGGTGCAGTAGGGACTTGTTTAGCCCAGAGAAGCACTTTTGTTTTCAAGTATACAATTTCACGTCATGCTTAGAGGAATGTTGGTAGTCAAATCGTTATGCAATTTTGTGATTAAAAAAAAAGTATTGTCAACATGTATGTATTTTTTCTACACTTCAATCGTATAAATGCAATAAGAACTTTCCTCATCTGTTTTGAAATCTACGTACCTACACTCATGCAATTTTTTTCTGTTGTACATGAATATAAGAGAATTTTGGACTATTCGACATTTTGCAAATATTATCAAAATAATATTGGTGTATTTTATAAAACAGTACTTAAACATACTCTCCAGTATACTGTATCTCTGTGTCATAAAGATTATGGCGAAATACCACCTAATATTGTGTTAAGAATATTCTAAAACAATTATGATAATATACAAAATAGTTTTGCGGAAAATGCGGTTTGAAATTACAGAAAATAAACTACTAAGAACGTTAGTAATAGAACACACAATTATAATACTAAAAATTATGTATTTGTGATTTATTTTGATTGTAAATTCTTGTGCTATTACCCTGAATAATCTGATTTAGTGCCTACCTTCTAACAGTATAGCATTACCTGGTTCCTTGTACTCATGTATAGCAACAAGAAATTCAATAATTTGAGAACCAAAGCAACTATCCAGCTACATGTAAAAAAAAAAAGAGTAAAATCAGTCAACATTTGATCACTTAAGTAAAATTTTAATGTCGAAAGATGTGAACAAGTGGGTTATTACTAGTAAAAAACAGGTCTGATTTCCTAGAAATCACGTAAATCAACGTATTAAAATGAAAGTGATTTAAGTCACTTTATACGGTGCTTAGGCCGGTATTCTGAGAAATGAATAAAGTGAATAATTTCAAGGTGATTCTCGGATTAAGTCTCATAATTTTTATGGAATGTATCTGGAAATTATGTCAGTAGGCTATTTCTTTTCATTCTCTATATTTTCTCTGATCCTTTTAATCCATACTGTCAAAAAACAAAATAAAATAACTATTTGATGCAATTGACAAATCTGTGTGTCTGTCAATGTTAGAGTTTCAGGTGTTGCTACAATTTCCGAATGTTAAAAAAGAAACAAAATCCCGAGAAGTCCTTAGACTAGTATGGAATTGCGTGTCAATGATGTTCATTCTTTCCACAATTAAAAAGTCAGCACTCTCCGATATATTTTAACTGAAAAAAAAAAACAAAAAAAAAAAACGAACCCCTCCGTGTAATACAATATTCAGTTCCGTCTTGATTATCTGTTGCTGCTACTACCTCCACATAACAGTAGTGAAATCATTTTAGATTGTGTGAATCTGAAGACAGAAAGATGTAGATAACTTTTAGTTATATCCTATTTTGGCATTTCAATAGTTTCTATCAATGATTTTGAGGAAATTCTAAAAAGCTCAAACTTTAGTTAGAAGACAATAACAGTTCAATATCAAGACAGTATATGAAAACAACTTGAACTCCCAGTTGTAGTAACTATTGAATCCAAATAGGCCACAGAGTAAAACCCATAGTTCGTTTACCTGCCTTTCTATTTACACAATTGAGACATAAAAACAAAAATAAGAAGTGACTACTTTTAGGTCTTAACAAATTAACGTACTTTAAAAAAAAAAAAAAAAAAAGCGCAACAATTGGGTCTTTGATTGTGGTTTGGAGGTAGGTAAATAAATGGTTTTGAGTCGGTGGCTGATTTTTGGGAATGAGTTCCTGCATCTGATGCACGTGTGCAGGAGGGAATGAAAGGATTTCCTGTAGTTTTCTCATCCAGTCTTCGCTTTATAAAAGAATAAAAAAATAAACGAATAAATTGTGTACATACATATGCATGTACAATGCTAATCCTGTCCACCCCTCACAACGAACAATTTCCTGTACTGTTATGTGTCATTATGTATGTGTGAAGGCAGGGGGAGAGATAGATAGATAGAGATGGAGAGACTCCCCATGATGTGAGGAAATTTTCCTGAGGAAAAACAGGAACACGAAGCAAGCAGCCACCTCAACCACGACTTAACAACACGACCAGCACAAACCACCATGGAACATCACGTTCTCCCCAGAGTTGTCATAAGCAAGATTTTTCTTTTCAGAGCGGTTGCAAATTTTGTAATGAAAACCATCACGCTTCTTCTGTCTTTAGAATATACATATATGACTACTAATTGTATGGAACCAACCCTTATTCTTTGTAAATCGTGGAATATAAGGACGAAGAATCTTCTAGTGGTTTGGCATAAGTCCACGACTTACCGCCGAACCACTACCTTAATAGTACCTCCGCCGCGAATCGAACATGGAACAGTTTGGTAACCTGGCTGAAATCTA
>JAGDQP010006997.1:24925-52361 GCA_022664845.1 Lepisma saccharinum
AAGTCCATATACCGCCTGAATGTACATAATATGATAAGAGAGAGAAAATAAATCAAATCTAGTAGTTACGGTATGCCAGTCAGTAAATGATCCGGCATATAATCAATAAACCTAATACGAATAATTCCAACTTGTTTTTTTTTTTTTTTTTTTTTTTAAAAAAAGGTATAAGTGAGAAAATTATTGAGTTAAAATATTATTATTATTATCGTTCGAATGCAGCTCGTAGCTTCTGAGGAGGAGCTAGTATTAACTATTAACGTGAGGTCCGAGCCATACTTGAGTTTGAATTTGAATCCGAGGCAGTGTGGGTGAACAGACCAACATACATCATGCAATGCCACTCGTCATAGCGCCCCCCCCCCCCATCTTCCTCTACGCTAACTGAAATACAGGACGAGAAAAGAGATTGTAGCAGAACATTTGTGTTTGTTTGTTTTTTTGTTGGTCTGTTTTAAGTTAAACTGTTCTGGAAAGCATTTATCGTTCAAATTGCTGAACTAACGCAAAATTAGTTGTGGGTTAAGTTTGACCTAGTTAATTCCTCGAAACGAATGCTTTGTTCTGAGCAAGCAAACGGGCATCAATCATCAATGGTAACAATGCTTCTGGAAAAAGAAATTGGAAATTGATTTTTCATCCCTTCTGCTTCCCCTTTGACAATGCTGCACAACGTGAGAGAGACAGAGAGAAAGAAAGAAAGAGAGAGGGAGAGAGAGAAAAAAAGAAGCTTTTTTTCATGAATGGAACTTGACAAGGAAACAGGCGTATAAAACATATTTAACAATGAAACGCACGATGAGCATTACTGTTTATCATAATAGTGTTTCGTATCCTAAGTTTTTTATTCACTTTTTTGTGTGTTTGGTGTTGGTTGTAGAAATTGAGCATTTTTATAACAACAGTAAATTACAATCTGGAAATATGAAATTTGCACTGTGAGTGTGAAAGAATGGATAAGAAATATCCAAGTTGCTGAACTTTGTTGATGACCTTGAGGCATCTTCAGTTCTGGTCGGGAAAGGGTGGGGGGATATGATACGAAAAGTAACTTCCAGGGCTTAATTTAAAGGTATCATACCGGCATTAACTTAGTGTGACTGAGGAAAAGTGCTGGAAAAACCTCAGTCAGAATGACCAACCACTGGATCCGAATCCGGGACCTTCCTAGTGCGAGAACAATGCTCTATCAACTGAAGTACGGCCACTCTGTATCCACGTTGTTATTTATAGTACTTGTATAAGCGCTGTTAATTTATTTAGGGCCAAGTCTGATTTTGGCCAATGAGAGTACGCAAAATGAGAGTTGGCCTCAACTTGGCGCTGACTAGAAGTTTAGCGGTCGATTGTAGGACTGACCGTTATTGTCCTCATAACACACATTTTTAGGAATTTACAGTCTCAAAATGTGAAGAAAGTTTTATAATTACATATTTTAATTATGAACTAACTACTAAAAAAATATGCCTTTAAAAAAATAGGGTTCCCAAGCTTTCCCTCCTTCACCAAAGAAATATAAACAAGCTCGAACAGCATTGTTCTTCTAGAAACACTAACAACATTTTCATATTTTCTGTTGTATTTTACTGCAATTAAAATTTGGATTATGTATGTGCTCCCCAGATACGGTGTGGCCGTACGGTAAGTTATCCGTAATCGAACTGTACCAGCACTTTCCTCACCAATCCTTCCACGCCTGACGCTACAAGGAAATCCTTTACCTGAGTTACTTTTCCTTTTGAACCTTGTTTAGTGTCTGTATGTGTCTATTTACAACGGCGTGTCTATTTTAAGCCTCACTATGACTTTACGGACACACTGTAGATATGTCTCGATCAACCGACAATTAAATATTCTCGCATGCCGATATGTTGATGTCAAATAATAATAATAAAAAGTTTCTCTTTTCTCTATTACACCATATATTTTTTGTTGTCTTCTTGAACTTGTCCTACAATATATGGATTCCTGCTGTAGTAGTGTAGATTAGGAGTAGAGTAGATTATCTACTCAGTTTACACAATTTTGTAAAATTTATACCAACGTCACGCTGTCTCTCTCTAATATGTAATCGTTACCTTCTATTTACTGATGCGTAAGTTTACAGTTTTTTTGAACAAATTTATAGGTTTAATTTCTAAACAATAAATACTATATGTATTTTCTTCCATTACGGCGTATTAAACAACTGACACCTTGGACCCCATTCTTAAATAAATTTTCTGGCTTTGTGGGAAGTAATTTCGTCTAACCGATTGTGGAGCCCAGCGTCATCTGCAAAAGAAATGCCTTCGTTCTATAAAGGAACTGAAAGGGTGATAATCAGATAGGGCTAGGTGTGAAGAGTACGCTGGATAACGTAAATTCTCCAAATTGTATTCTTGGATGCCGAATTTGGTCATGTTTGCGATTTCAAGCCATGATGAGAAATCACATGGTATCGTTGACGTGATCAGTTTCATCCCAAAGCTTGCTTCGAACGGCGGAGATGCTGAGATAGAATTCAGTAGTGATGGATGATCTGGTTTCTCTCAAATATTTTCTAATAGATAATGAATGATCTCCATATGAACTGATGTAATGCAGCGATTCCCAAACTACGGCCCACAGCTATTGCCTTTCCGGCTCGCCACATCTGCTGCATTTGTTTACCATAAACATGTCGAGAGAAGGTTTTATTTTATTTTTCGTTCTTAATCTATACATGAATTTCTCAACTGAGAAAAGACAGAACGCAACACATACTAAGTATTAACATAAATCACATTGACAGTCTTCGAGTCACTTGGAAGGAAATAAATAATTGTTTATACAGGAACGTACCTGGCGCCCCAGCGTCCTTGGTAAAAAGGTAGCTAATTTGCCACCTCTGTAAGGAGAAAACTAAAAAAATATTGTTTTCCTCGTCTCTGTTTGCAATAAAATGACGTATACGATTTCTGTGTTATTTATGTCAAAGGATGTTCTGGCCCGCGAAGATCATACTAAATTTTAATATGGCCTCATGGGCAAAAGAAGGTTGGGCATCAGTGATCTAATGGAACACATCCAACATACATTTGTTCTGGAAAAATTCTTACTGAAAGGAAATAGAGAAACCAACGAATCAGTACACTATAAAATTTTGCCATATGTGATAATAAATTCAAATTCAGTGGATTTTATAAATCACGTATCATGGTAAAGAGGAAAAGGTTATTAAATAGTGAAAATTATATGACTGGACCGGGGATCGAACCCGGGACCTTTGGGTTACTGTCCCATTTCGCTACCGACTGCGAGAGAGAACATCGACATTAAGAGTGGAAGGTGTGTGATTGGGAAGCGGGTCGACTGGGTGGTCTCCATTTCAACTTTAGAAAAATTTGTGTCTACGAGTATGTGCACTATCTGGATGACGAGCTTAAAAAAATAAAAACGTAATTGTTTGAAGTAAAATGGTAACTACCTCTTCTTTGACGCGTCAGATTCACTTCATGATAAGGTTGTGTGTACAAGTTCCCGGTTGTAATCTAGGAGAACAGGGCTTTTTAGGAAATTACAGTACTAGAATTGAGAATTATCCAGCTGCGGTTACCAAAGCTATTAAATGACGATGTAATCGAATGATTTGATTATGGATCATTCAAGAGAAACTTATCTGGCAAGATCCATGGAACTTAGTTTTACAAATGTTTTAGGATGTAATACTTGCTGTTTATTCAGTTAAAGTAATTATGTGTTATTAAATTAGTAACGATAGAACCTGGAAGAATGTTGTTTGAAAGACCAGGGGAATGGTGACTCTTTTATGACTTTGGGGAAATTAATCAACTATTAGACTCTAATTTAGCATTTCCGTTTAGAATAGAAGAAACTAATTGAGCTGCTTTCTGAAAGATACACAGGCAGAGCCAAAGATTTAAACATCCTTCAGTTTATTCACTTAGTTTTTTTCTAGTCTATAATAACATCTGTGCTCAAAGGCGGTCTCAGCCCGTGAAGGATTTCTTCATGTGCTACCTCACAATTTCAATAAGGAGTGGGCGTAGTAGGAACGTGGGCCTCCATTGAAAGTATCATCTCGGCATTCGTCTATTGAAAGTGAGAGAAATTCCAGGGAAAAACTCTGTCAGAATGGCCGTTTTGCAGATGATTGAAACGCACCCAACAATGTCATTTTATGGAAAGTATGGCCACTGAAATACACCAAAAGTCACAGAACAACTGATTTTCTTGTTATCACAGTGTTAAAAAAAAAAAGTATTTTCTTTCTGAAACCAAGAAGTTTATGAAAGAATAATTTGGTGAATTTCATTGGTATCAAAGTTGGAAACACCGTTATGGGCATGATTTTTAAGTTGAAAGATAAAAAGTTTATAGCAATTTTGGAGCGACACGCCTCTGCCCGATGGATGCTGGTGTAGCACGAGCGAAACGTGAAGATAATTGTCTGCAGCCGCGTGTGTCGCTTCAGGAGGAAATAGCTTTGCTATAGTGCGGTATCCCTGCTTCCGGGTTCTGCTCTTCAGCTACATAGGCCATTTTCATTGCAACTGGTAAACAAACAACCACGGTCATTGTTCGCCAGTACTAAGTTCTTTAATATTTAAGAGGGGGGGGGGGTACGCTTTCTTCAGTTTTTTGTTCGTTATTTTCTGAAGTCATGTGTTATCTACAATTCTGTGATAATTAAGTGTTGTCTGCAATAGTGTTGAATGGGTGCTTGGGTTCCATCGACAGTATTAAACACAATTTACATTTATTCCTTTTCATAAATACAAGCCGACGCTGTTGAGTCGCAGCACCGAGGCGAACATGTAATCTTTGGATTTTGGAACAAGCTTGCTAAGTTTCACGCCCTTCAACTCGAGGCAGCTTGTTGCAGAGAATACCTGCTTCGTTCTCTGCTGGGATTCAAGGTTGCTTTTATGAAAATGCATGCCACAAAAGGCCTGACCTAAACCAAAGTTGCCTTAAGGCCATAAATAAAATTCGGTGCAGCATGTAACAGAATGCATATATGTAAAATTCGCTTTATGATGTGATAGTTATAATTTATGGTTCGACTGTATATCATCTGTTCTTTTCAAAGACATATAGACTCTATAAGTTAGTAAATATATACAATAATTAAGTGCAAGCGTGGCCACGTGAAACTGTGGCAGTTAGAAACTTTAGCTCGTCGATTCCCCGAGTTCCAACTTGAAATTATTGCTAGAAGTAAACAAGAAATAATGTGATTAAAAAATAATCATGTTTTAGACATTATATGAAAATAATAACTTTTATGTGTATAAATACAAATAGTGATTACCTAAAATAGTACATATAAAATAAAATAAAATGAAATTAAATTTAAGGTCAAAACTTCCTTCAGAGTTAAAGAAAAAATTCAATCTTCATTCCTTAATACTTAAATATATTTCGGTAATTTTAATTTGTGTTTCTGATATAACCACTTTAAGCTCAGGTCCAACATCGTATCAACATCCATTGCAGTTCTGCGGACACTTAATTATTTCGTTTAGAGCTTTTATATTTTATATTACAACGAATATTGAATTGAATTTACTTATGGCCTCTAAGCATCTATGACTTCTACGGGGATAAGGCAGGAGAAAAGCATGAAGGAGTAAACCAGGACCTCAGTTGAAGCTACCATCCGGCATTTGCCTGGTGTGACTGACTGGGAGAACATTCAGGATGGTCGGCCGCTGGTATTGAACTCATTACTTCCCGAGTGCGAAACCAATACTCTATCAACTGAGCTACGACCGCTTGGTATTGCAATGAATATTTGCCCATATCTCGCTATAAGAGAGATTGAAAGAGATTTGCAACACGGTGTATTGTGTCGGACCCACATCTAAAACTTATTAGTTATTAACATTTGCTTTTGAAAACCTAATAGGCGTTCTGTAGAGTTTATTGTGGTGCGTTAACCGTATTAGTTCCGCAAGTGTTTTAAAAGTATGAAGTGAGAAACTTTTGTCCAGTTTACTGACGCGTTAACAGTATTAGTCTAATTTTGGTCAACACGTGATTATTGCAGTTTTGTACAGTATTAGGAAGACCTCACATAGTGGTTGCGTGATCCTTGTTGTGAACATGTTAAATAATGTGAAAAAGTAGCTCTAGTATGTAGTTTATCCATTTAGTTTCTATGTGAAAGGAAGTAGTTTTTTTCTTCTCTTTTCTCGAAAACAAGGATTTGTGACTTACGTGTTTGTGGCTCTCAGGTACAGTTTTAATGCAAAACCTTTTAGATTAGTAATGTTTGACATTATTTCGATTATGGACGTACGGTTAGAGATAATGTTGTCACGGGACAGATAATCAAAATCAAAATATCTTTTATCTTATATTTTGGTAGAAAGATGTCAAATAACAATATTTAAGTTCTTAAACTTATTTATTTCTATTATTGTAGTGATTTGCAGATGCATTTAGCTGTATGGCTGTAAACGTCCTTGTGCTAGTGTTAGGGCTGTGCAAATTCCCAATTTTGATAAACATCAACATCTCTGGCCAATCGAAGGGCAATCGATATATCAAATATCGTTCATGTTAAAAACTTGTTGAAAATGGACTATCACCAATTGGACAGCAATAATCAAAATTCTTTTACTGTCAGATACCACGCAGGGCTCTAGTACGAGATAATAGCTGTACCGACAAGATCAAACCTTGAAATAACAACTCTGTTGGAATAATCAGGCCACGGTGATTCAATGATAGAGCGCTCACCTCTGGTGCTTGGGGTCGTCAGTTCGATCCCTGGTCGTGCCGGGTGCGCTTTGTAGTCGACAAACACCGTATGCGTGGGTTTTCTCCGGTTTATACCGTGTCCTCCCACTTCCTCATTCCACCACATCCATCATCATTCATCCGGCCTGAGCCAAGGTTGCATAGAGGCCTCGAAGTTATCTATTGAACTAATCAAGATTACCGATACCAATAAAATAATACAGCAGTACCTGAGAATATTGTATAACGTGGGTTTCAAACCTCAACACACATTGTATGGTTTATACACTTCGATACAAGATATTTCATCGACACAATGCAAGGATTATTTCACTTTCTTTAATTGCACTAAACAAGGCAGCCATTAGCGATATCATAGAAACAGAACATATAAGACAACACATATATGAAATTTATATACCTTACCATATAATTTGTAAATTCTTCAAATATTGATTTGTTAAATGCAGTATGCAGAATTTAAATCTGACCTTAAATATTGTATTTCTTAACTATTTTCGATTATTTAACAAGGCCGAACAGTGTTCATGGTTTTATACGTTTAACGATTACTTATAGATAGAGAACAATGCATAGATTGCAAATCAATTATAAGGTGTGTCCGAATTATTGCTGGGTATCAACGTCTGACGTTAATTCATGTCCTAACAGTTCAGCTATCTGTAATGTATTAGAGATATTATAATTTTTTGTGGTTAGTTTGTACTTCAGTTTTCCGTGTTATCATTATCAGCAGTTAATCCACCTCCCTCCCCATCATATGAGGAAGTAGATGTGATTTTCATAAAGAAGAAACTAACACTGTTCAGTACTTTCTGTAATAAACAGTAGTATGTACAAAACGTATTGTAGGAGCGGAGAATTTTCATAAAATAAATTTTGTTTTTAGCTTTTCTTCTTTCATTTTGCAGGCAGGTTCTGCTTCTTTCCAGAGCTGAAACGGGTCAAGTTTTGAACCAAGTCTATGCTTTGGACCTGACTTGACCTGGTGACCCGATTTCGATCCGGGTTTTATTATTTCCTTATATATACTTTGTTGCGTTTGAACAGTGTCTTTTTCAGAGGGTGACTGAGACAGGTTCTGCCCGCAGTGCACGAAAAATTCCACAATGAAAAGTTCCTAACAGTGGTAGTAATTATGTGGAAACAGTCTTATACCTCCGGAAAGAACAAAAATACCCTCAGGTGTGGAAGTAGCCGACGACTGAGATAGTGATCATCAGGTTCCGGAATCAGTCTGGTTATTTCGGTCAAGATCTGGTCAGAAGTTATTTCGGTGAAGGCCGAGTCATTCGGTTCAGGTTTCGGACCGGGTCAATCGAGTCATTTATGTCCTCGTATGTTTTATTAGCCAAGTTACTTAAAATTCCAAGGCAGCTATGGTTGCCTAGCTTTCTGCATTTTTTTTTAACGATTTACACTGAAAGTTGTTGGAGTATTGCAATTTCAGGCAACTTAGAAAAAAGACATACGAAGGTAGTACCGAAGGTATACATATCATAATAGATATATTATGAGGTCTACGGTAGTACTGCCACATAGCTGTAGAGGTCGTTACTTTACACTAACCTTAAGTCACTAAGTGTTGAACTTACGCATTTAATTCGTTATTTTTCTCGTTGTACCTACATACGGAAATGTGTGAGCCGGAGTTTGAGGACATGTTTTGAACACAATGTGTACACTTGCATTCACAAAAAAATTGACGATAATTAAACTTTCTGTAACAAGATTACCGGTAAGTTGCTAGGACTTGATGCTTAGCATGTAAATACCACGTACGTCCATATAATTATTTGTCTAACTACGAAAGGGAAGATCATATTCGCTGACGTGCAGAACTATGAGGCATTACCCCCCCAAACGTTGCCTGTCAAGCTGATTCCCACGTTATCTTTCTGTGTATATATTTAGCTTGATTTGTTTCAACATTGTTATTGTCAGTTGTAATAATCCATTAGCAAGAAATTTCTTCATAACTTTCTCAATGATTTCCTACTGTCGAACTGCGAAATCAGGGAAAGTTCAGATTATTGACTCGCGTGGGTATACCAACATAGATTCAGTGTCTGTGACTCTATGCGACTTCGTAGTACGTTAAAGTTGTATTTTTAATATGAATATAGTGTGATACGTAGTACATTTTGCTGTATATCTTCCTCATTTTACCAGAATCATTCCGTTGTGGTCGTTTGTTAGAGGAAATGCTACCCACTTCCCATCTTTATATCCCGTATTGATACTTGGATAATGTAACAAAAGGGTTTCGAGCTGATGAGTTTTGTATTTGACCTTTGGCCTAACATCCAACCAGCAAGTAAATTCAGTTTTCGGGAAATGCAGGCCAAGTTTCTTACCATTTCATAATACTCAAACAGAGAGAAAATTATATTGGATATTCATCTTTCTATGCAAAAGCACTTTAGCAATTATTGATTTTATGCCAGCTGTCTAGCATCTCGAATATGAACACGAAAACGTTCTAAAACTTCTGAACAGAAATTTCAGAATTTTATTGCCGTATTTAGCGGCAGCAATTAGATGCTTTCTTTTCATTAACAATATGTCATCGTAAATAGCTGTAACGAACTTCTAGCTTCGTGCTATATATTTTAATTTAAGATAAGAATGACTTGTTTCCTTCCTGTATTTCGATGTTCTTTCATTCCACTGCCAAGAAATACGTTTTCAATAGCTATTGGCAACCAGGAAAACAAGAATTATTTCATTGCGAATATGAATGGTGTTATCTGTGTTCTATAGTAATGAATAGTAATTAGTAAGTGAGCTTACATTTAATATTTTATAGGTCAGTAATCATATTTTTATAATATAGTAGCCTGCTAAATTATACGTTATTTTCCTTCCGTCAGTGGCGGCCATAGGTACGGGCAAACCGGGCAACCGAATACGGGACAGACAGTCTAGAAGAGACTGGGCGCTACCTTCTGCGTTCCTTCTCTCAAACTTTTTTTCGGCGTATGTCTAGACATCAGTAAATTCATTAATATAAATCAAGTATATTAATAAATTGGACGCAGTAAAGGAACAAGTGCCAAGCAATACATAACGTATTCCTATTTTGTACTAATATAATTCATGTGTATAACGAACAACGAATAAAAACATCGAATGGTAGTTGCGTGAGACTGATCATTGATCGGTTATCAAAAATTCTTTGAGACAAAATTAGCAGATAATGTTATTTCTATTAACTTGCAAAGTTTCGATCTGCCGCATAGGGAGATTTTGAAGTTGGTTCTGAATTGCAGAATTGTGTCCAATTATACACTGACGGAGAATGAAATCTCAGTTCCAAGAGGGAGTTGAGTTAGATAGATCAATGAAACTCTGAGAAATAACTAATCTATAATTTTACATGATCTATTACAGTGATACAAGTGACAAAGTCGCGACTCTAAGGGTATGCGCCTAGCGTACCGGAGTGAACTGTTCCAGTAGATACCTGCGGACCTTTCTGTACGCATTAGTGTCACAAGTTGTGGTAACAATTACCACGAGCATAACGAATAGCTCAAATACCCCAAAAGAACAGTTTGGTAATGAAAACCAACTATGTGGTTGATATACAGCGGACCAAATGTTTTTGTTACTCACCACTGAAAAAAAATAGTCACGATTACCTAAAATTAGTGAGAGCGCTAGGCTGAACACTGCGTAAAAAAGTATCGAGTGTCCTGGACGAGATTTGAACACGGTCCACCTGATTCGCAGTCAGACACGCTACCACTGTATAGTAAATGTAATTATAACTTCTGCCCACTTCTGAACTTCATTAACAAATTTATGCTTATAAATGATTTTTAAAGTATATTATTATTATAACCGTAGACTATCACGATGAATATAGTAATTTTTCTTGTTATCCACTACCTGGTGTAGGTTCCTAGAACAAAAGCGATAGAGGTAACAATGCCCAAATGATTTGATTGCTAACATTACATAAAATGTTTCCTCGTATCAAATGTTTGGTTTCCTCGTACCAAATACTGACTCTAAAGAACGGCTCTAGCTACACTGCTCGTTCAGTAAACAAGCAAAGGAAGTAGAGTCTGATATATCGTAATAGTCTGCGGTAATAACAATAAAAATAGACTGATATATGACAGACTTTATAAGCATACAATTTGATAAAATAAAGTTATAATTAAATTTACTATCCAGAAGGTATACGAGGGGCTGTGGTTCAGGAGGTAGCGTGTCTGACTACAAATCGGGCGGCCTGGGTTCAAATCTCAATCAGGAGACTGGGTACTTTTTTCAGTGTTCACATGCCTGGCGTCTTGACTAATTTTAGATAATGTTGACTATTTTTATTTAGTAGTGATTACCAAAAACATTTGGTTCGATGTATATTAACCAAACTGTTCTGTCTGTGTACGACACACCTCTAATTTGAACGATTCTGTGTGGTAAGCATCGAGAGCTTGCGTTCTCCATTTTTGCGTGTACAACTGTTGTCATCAGTGGTCCCGGGAAGGTACTGTTGAGCGACCTCCATACGAAGCTTTCAGTGGCGTGTTTTCCGCTCACTCGCGCCCTCTGTCAGATGCGTCTTCAGTGGTGTTCTGCTAGAATCTGTTGAAAAGAATAGAACATTGTGATCTTAATGGATACCTTGGCATCAGTGATGGACGTACACGAATCAGGAAACTTGAAGAACATTCGTTGACAATCCGTATCCGTTGTTGACATAGTGGACCAATCCCCAGGCATTATGGCATGGGGAGGGATCTCCTGGAAACATTTAGATCAGGATGGTGATTGAACCTGTTGTGCAACCATTTATACCCCGTCAATTCAACACACCTTTTCTACCTCTTTCTCCCCGATTGCAACGATGTTTGGTATAAAAGTTTTACCTTTGGAGCATATGAAAAATCCAAAATTTTAGATTTATTGAACCGCTAGTTTTTGAAATATAAATTATTGAAAAATTGCCAAATTTTGACACACCCTCGTACACAAAAATTGTTTTATTCTGTAACCCTTTGTCCTAGAGAGCTTATTTTTGGCTCATTTTAAAGCTACTGAATTAGGCTTTCTTATGATATATAACTCGATAGAACTTAAAAAAAATATATTTTTAAAAAATTCTCAATTTTCAAATTTTGATTTCTCAAAATCCCACAATTTAAAAAAAAAAACAAATTTCCAAAAATTTTTTATACCATCCTCTTACATCTTAAGTTTTATTTTGGGATACCGTCATTAGATCAGCTGATACAAGGAATGCAAGTTTAGTCTGTGTTTAGAAAATAGTCAATTGACAAAACGGCACGTTAAAAAAATATGTAACAACAATTATGATAGTGATTAATGTTCTGCTAGGTCTGCATTTTCGAAACAATATGGTAACTCAAAAGTAACATAATGAATCCATTTGCAATGAACAGGAACAAAACCTTGGTGTGATGGGATTGACTTTTCAAATTACACCAGTTGAAGAAATAGAGTGTGTATCAGGTACTGAGGGATACGAGAAAGAAGGAGAAGGTCCTGATTGGTGAAGAAACGTAATTTTCACTTCATATTTTTCTAAACCCTAGCATAGCCACCATCT
Organism: Lepisma saccharinum; assembly: GCA_022664845.1. NCBI lineage: Eukaryota > Metazoa > Arthropoda > Insecta > Zygentoma > Lepismatidae > Lepisma > Lepisma saccharinum. The sequence continues at coordinate 37,260 of JAGDQP010006997.1, forward strand.
GCCGTTGTATATCGAAAAGACATATCCATTCATTCCATCAAAGTTCAACTTCTCTGGACAAGGCACGATCTAATAAGTAGCTTATAAGTTGCAAATGAAAATGGCTTAGCCTTTAAAGCTTAGAACTTTTATAAAATAATACATAGTGTATTCCCGGGCTTTAATTCTCATTGGCTGTGACATAAGTTAGAAGATATCGTTACTTCCAAACAGCTTAGCACAAGCGCGTGATATTCCATTTTGCTACAATTTAATTTATTTTGGTAAAATGATACATTTTCTTCAAAATATTAAAATTTTACTGCTATATAGAAACTGTAGAAAACAGGTTAGATAAGGTTTGTGTTGATTAGTTTAAGTTAGATACTTTGTCTTTACATATGTTTAATGATTGAATTCACTGAGAATCTGATCTAAAATACCTTTGAAGAGCATCTGGGGAACTTTCTGAACAGCATCTTAAAAATTTATGCAGTTTTCTAAACAAATGCTGAACTTGTATTCTTCGTATCAGCTGATCTAATAGCGATCCCAAAATGAAACTTAGGAGGATGTATGAGGATGGTATAAAATATTTTTGTGAATTTTTGAAATTTTTAAAATTGTGGATTTGTGAGAAATCAAAATTTGAAAATTTTGAGAATTTTTGAAAAATACATTTTTAAAAAAATCTATCGAGTTATATATATCATATGAAAACCTATTTCAGTAACTTTAAAATGAGCCAAAGATAAACTCTCTAGGACAAAAGGTTACAGAAATAGAGCCATTTTTGTGTACAAGGGTGTGTCAAAATTTGACAATTTTTCGAATTAATTTATATTTAAAAAACTAGCAGTGCGATAAATCTTAAATTTTAGATTTTTTTATACTCCTAAGGTACAACCCATGTACCAAAAATCATTGAAATCTGAGATGGTGAGGCAGATTTTTACTTAAAATTGTGTTGATTTGACGTGGAATGACTCAAGGAGACTATTTCATTATGTTAACGCTCGTCCCCACACTGCCGATGGAACCCATCACGCTCGTCGCCAAGACTAGCAAGCAGATCTTTGGTTCATTGAGCCTGCGTAGGACATGATTTTACTGCGTAGGACATGATATGTCAACACACCTCTAAAATGAGATTTTCTTGCATTTTGGATGCTTTTGTTCGACGTATAAGCGTTTTCTTACTTAAAGAAGAAGGACATGGAGATGGGAACATAATGAAATTTAAGAAATAGTAATGAGAAAAAATGTATAGAAAACTTCGTTTGAAATCTCACGTCATCAACTCATTGTGCTTTACTATTGTCTCAAATGGTCATGAAACTAGGTTGCAACAGAGATGGAACGAGAGATTCAGTAATGGAAGGAGAGAGACTACTGGCTCTGCAACAATTAAACAATTTCCGGCGCTCGTTGTTTTTCTAAAGGTCACGCGAGACTTCACAAACATAATTTTCTTCTCCCTTATTACACCACTTGACTTTCACAAAGGACACCTAAGAAAAATGTCTTAGGCTTGAAAGGAAATATATATTTTATCACGTGTGCTGTACTGTACTGGAACATCTGTCAAGGTTTTTCGAGTATTTATAGATAACAAAAACAAATATCGTTAAAAAGAACCGGTATTACGACCTAAAAACAAATCTCTATAAAAATACACACATTACTGAGCGGATCGAGCACGCAGGAGCTCTCACCTTGTACTTGGGAAGTCGTAGGGTCGAAACACCGCTTCAATAGCCACGAAACATTTTCTCTGCTTTCGTATGACAAGGAAGAACTTGAAGCAGGGTTTCTGCCAGACTGCCCCCTCCTTGAAATGAGATATGTCACCCCCGGAATTCTCGAGCATAAGTCCTAATTTAAAATTATTACAATTAAAAAACGATGGAAGCACTGCAAAACTTTACTTGTACCTCCTCCCAAGTTTTGCTTTCCCTTCAAATTGTAAATACTGAGGACTCTGGTTAGATTTTTACGGAAGTACGTATCATTCGATTCGATGCGACGTTATTTACTCAATTTAAGTTTGAAATATCAGGTTAATACGGGTGCTTCAAGCATCCCAAAATTCAGTAGCCACCTACAGCTCTAAAACTTGTTAATCTATCTAAATGAAACTTTCACTGACTTATAGAATGTAAAATGATCAACCATTAGAGATCGTGAATCCTGACGATCGGGTGCGTAGGGTGGCTTAGGGGTCTGCATTTTTTTCTTAATTGCAAAGGCACATTAAATAATGTGCCGTTGGAAACAGCAAATAGGTTGAATATGTAAACTTCTGTATCAAACGAAATTAATGGTAAACTACGAGTCAGATTTTTTACATCATTAGTAGAAAATTTATATTTACAATAGCAGTTGGTGCTCTGTTATGCTATTTTTAGTTTAAAGAAATTCACGACAAAGTAAAGGAAATTACGCTTGGGCTATAGAGGGCGTGAATGTATTATACGCCAAGTAGTGCGAAAGCTAACAAGCTACGAAATTACCTAACATTTCGGGTACATGACATTTGGGCGCGAAGTATTTATTGTTATAGTATGGGTAAAGTAAAGGCGTGCGTGCTCCTTCTTTTATGTGCAAAGTAGTTGTGTAGTTTGGCCAATAAGTTGAAACAAATTTGATTTAACACGGACGTAATGTGAAATTAAAGTTTTATGATTGCGCTTTAGTACTGTGTTTGTTTATATATATTGTGTGTTTAATTATACGGTATACAACGTAAACTACTTTTATTTTTGGCACTAACGAGGGAACATTTCCAACTGTTCAGCTGATATTTACATGAAATAAAACAAAATACATGATAACAAGCCGAAACAGGGAATGAAAGAAATAAAAACATAAGAATTAGGGATTAGGTCATAGTGAATATAAACGCTTTTAGCACAATATAGATATTGTGAACTTTTGTATTATATGAGAAAGTCAATAGGAATATAATTACGAAAATTAAAATGGTTTTGTTTGCTGGTTAATTAGCCAAATTCTTCGCTTCCAGAAGATTCTTAAGGTCAATAAACAGCGCAAAATATTCAAAGTTTCGCCAAGTGTAAATTGAAGGGTGTAAGGCAAGAACATGATAACCCACAATGCTAAACTTTTAAGAAATTCGATTTTTACTGCTGCACAAGTCATTTTCATTGGCTGAAAGCTGATATTTCACGTAAAGCTATACATACATAAATAATTGTACCAAATCAAAATAACGAATTTCTATTTTTCATGCTGCTGTGTGGGTTACCATGTTGTATTATTTATACCATAATATTCGCTACCTAAGTCACTTAAGAATAAATCTTTTCACTGCACTCGCTGTAAGAAATGTTTAATTTACATTTTTTTTCCTTTTTAGTGGCAAGCTGGTATACTGTTTACCGCCATCTTAATTGTTGGTTACCATCTTATGAATCCCAAAATGTTACAATAGGCTTACCAGAAGTAAATATTGCTGCCATCTCTGGAGCACAATTTGAAGTCGGACAACATTAAACGACGCGGTATGATTCCTTTCTATCGGGTGCTGAATATCTCAAAAAATAAACGTTTGTGGGTTACCATGTTTTTGCCTCACACCCTTCAATTGTTATATGAACAAGTCGCGCTCAAACGTCCTTGCCCGTACATTTCAAATTGTTAAACGCAAAAGTAAATCGAACGACTATTACCTCGTTACTTACTGACCAAAAATTAGGGCCCGCCTCCGTATATAAGTAAACTTGAGGGCAAAGTTTTGTAGCGTAAGATAAACGTAAATTTAAATTTGCTCTCAAAAACATATTGATTCTTGCAAAACGCTTGTCAGGTATATTCGCCATTTCAGTGTTTCATGAGAATATATTGGAAAAAAACTTACCATAATATATTGGAAAATATGTGGAAATGTAAACGATTTTGCATAGATGATATAACAATCCGTCGCTTTCTCTTAGATGTTCATAAATTTATTTGTTTAAAAATAGAACTGGATTATTTTTATTTGTCCTCATGGCAATACTCTTCTTAAAGTCTTGTGCATTTCAGACACACGCATAACTTATCATATCTATAAGACATTTATTTAGCTCATGTTTATTTAGTTGTTCGTTGAGAATAGTGGTAATAAATATTAAATTTTAATGTTAAATTTCCTATAATGCATAATTTATGGCTTTGATTTTGTAACTAATATAAATGTTGATCTATTTCTTCTAGGTAAGTTGAGTGTTTCGTACTTTATGGGAATGAGTTTACTTCTATACTTGGATGGAGGAGTGAGTGAAGGGATCTGTTATAAATGGACGGCTAATTTGTATAGCTTGCGGTTTTGTGTAAGTTCTTGCTTATTAATAGCTTTCCTTTAACGTTTTCATATCATATTTTAATCCACGTTTTCAATTTAAACAGAGAAACACGTGGCACATTACAAATAATGTAATCAAAGTAGAAGAGTTTTTTTTTTATTGGTTGTAAATTGTAATTTTGTTACTTAATGTATTTTTCTTTTAATTTAATCTCTTCCTGTTTCGCATTGTTGTGGTATGTTTCTGCTGATTGTAGGTTCACATAAGACATTGTTAATTAGATTTTAAAACCAGTATTAGAACGATAATGTATTTGTGTAGTTCATAGTGTATTGTAGTAACAAATTCTAGTTATTGCAGAAAGTTTACGCATTTATTGACAGTTCTGTGTATCAAACACTGAAAGCAGTTTTTAAATTAATGTTGGTTGTATTCACGTAATGAAGAGTAAATAAACGATACTTTTTCTTGCGTCGGAATACAATACACTTCGTTTGAAGCCGCGTGCATTAGATAAATGCGTACTGTGATTCTTTTTACTTGATTAATAACGGAAGCACTTTCTTGTTGAAATGAGGAATGTTAAACTAGCGTTAGAGATCGTATTATTTAGTCGTGCTGCTAGTCTTGTAGTAAGGATAAGAAACAGAAATTCACGTGTATTTAGGAATGAGTATTTTTAGTAACACTTCCCCTGCTATTTAGATCATGATCCCCCCAGTGATGGTCCCAATTCAGCGACATTCGACAGTAAACAACGCGAGTTATTTCATTGTTCTCAAATATTTGAATTACATTTTTTTTTTTTCAGTTTTTCTGGAACGTTTCTTTCTAGAACTGTTTTTAGGAGGGTATAAGAATAAAATGTACATTGTTTGGCTACTAAGTCGTCTATAACTTTACTGTAGATAATATCCATGCTGTGAAGTTCACCACAAACTCATTAAAAAGAAACATGTGAAATGTACGTGGCAACAGGACATTACTCTTTAACTTTTTGACAAGTGGTTAACCATGCATCAATTATGTTTTGAAATTCGTCAGCTTTAAAGCTCGTGAAAAAAAAAATCCCTGGAAACTGCTGCAGCATTATGAGGTCGTACTTTGCATCGTCCATTTATTTTCTTTTACCTTCGCTTTTTAATTTGGAAGATGGTAATAAAGGACGAAAATGGTAAATTGACATGTTCTAATTTTGTAATTAGTAGTATTAACACTGACGAATACTGAGAGAACAGTCTTTTTCAAAATTTTGGAACTATTTACATGCGACATTACTAGAGACCCTGAAAATTCGCGAGTCGAGAATTCGCGAAAAAATTTTAAAATGTGCGAAAAATAACTAACAAACAAAATAACTTTACTAACAAAATACATTCATAGAGAAATCCACTCGAAGTTGAAACCACTTATGACACCTTTTATGCAACTTATTAAGACCATTCAGGAAAAGTATTTGCGGTTGGGTCACTGGTTTGCGAGTCTAACATCTTCAAGTGCTACGTAAGATATGAAACATAATTGTCATTGGCTGCAATATCGAGTGAATAAGGTAGGTGTTTCAGGATTTGAAACTTCATATCAGGCGGTTTCTGCATTTTGATGGAAACTTTGTGTTCTGCGATATTGTCTTGCAAAGACAGCACCCATTTTCGCAATTTTCTCCGATGTTTCTAGATCATCTCGTGCCTCACTTTGCCCCAAAATCATGTGTAATAATTAATAACCAGCTGTGACTGTCATCCCTTTCTAGATATTGCGAACACAATTCCGTCGTTATCTCAAAACATGGATGCCGTCACGTTGGTTGAAGACTGTTTCATTCTGTAATTTTGGACCAGGTACTGAATGTGTCCACTGTTTTGATTGCTCTTCCGTCTCGGGATCGTACAGAAATGTACGTTTCACCCATTGTGAGGAGGCTATCTTATCTATAGACCATGGAGTTACCACACGTATATATAATTCTGGTCAGAGTTGAGGCTTTACGAAACCCACATGGTTGAAACCTTTCATATAAGATAAAATAGAATAAATTATTGGCGGCAACAGCATAAACCTTTCACATGTGTAGTTAGGATATGATCCACGCGGTCTCGTGATATGTTCATGGTCTCTACTATGCATTTAGCTATTCCCCGCCTGTTTTTCAAAACCATTTCATACGTAGTGTCCACATTCTCCCAAAAGTTCACTTGCACAGGCTTCCAAGGACGTTCTTATTCGGTGCCGAAATGGCCTTTAGGAAATCGAGCCACCCACCTTTTTCCTGTTGCATTTGAATTGAAAGGACATTATTATTCTATAGTGTTTCTGAGTTCTGACATAGTATTAAAAACATTCCTCGCAGACCTTCCTTGTGCAAAGAAAAAATTTTTTCACAGCACGGCAGACACTCTTCCTGCGTCATGCATAGTGTACCACGACTCTATCGCTTCAAATCTGGAAAAATAAATAAAGTGGTGGGTTAGAGGCTGGCAAAGAATCATTTTTGAGAAAGGGAACAGGGTTAAAACACAGTCCTTATTTTCTCGTATTAAACAATTTTTTCTGTTCGGTGATTAGAAAGATTCAAACTTTATTCTTCGAATTAAACTGAATTAAATGAAACTCAGAAATAAAAGTAAATGCATCTTTAAATTTTGAAAGAAAAATGGTGGTACGTATTAACGTTGCTGCATTCAACAAAAATAATTAATCAAGATAATCTTTTTGGTCCACTTTATTATTATTATTTTAAATTAGGTTTTATTGGTTGAGTGAGAAAAAAAGTATGTCTATTCATTGTCTGGCTATTCCCACATAGAACATACGTCACGTTAAAAAAAAAAGAAAAGGAATAAATACACGAGAGAGTTTGCTATGCACGTCACTTCAAATTGACTTGGAAGCTGAAGTTTGCCCGCTCAATCTGCTATTCTACATCACGAGAAGCTTTCCCGGAGGAAAACATAATAATTTTTGCTGCTGCATTTTCCAACATGAAAGTTATGGAAGTAATTTTCTACGCAGACAGCTAACTGCACTCTGTCTCTCGTCATGGGGAAATCATATAAAACAAGAAGTTGTAGACTTCAGAGAGAGCATTCCGCGTGCGTGTGTGTGTGTGTGTATTCCAACTAGTGTTGCGTAAGCATAGTGAATACCGTGCATCACCAAGTAGACGGAAACACGTGACGAGATAACCATCGCTGCATAACAAAAGAGAAGTGAACATTTTGATTGCCGTCCAACTTGAAAAAGTTGTGTGTGTGGCTGCTCTCGAGCACAATAGGAATTCCTGGGAAATGACGGAGTTTTAAAGAAAAGGCAGAAAATAGAGAAACGAGAGGGATGGTGGGACTGAGACTGCAGGACTGATATCCACTATTGTTGTGCTGTGTCATGCAATTAAAGCATTGCTTAGATTTTCATCTCTTTCTTAGCCTTAATTCTTGCAGTGTTTGCAAGTGTTTCTCGCATTCTGATAGATTTCGATCTTTTCAGTGTCTTTATCTGTTGTTGTGCCTTTATAGATCTTTCTCTCTTATTTCGAAAGCAAAATCGCTTCTGCATACTTAGAATAAATCTAGTCTATAGCATTTAGTGTTAGAATAATGATCTTTGTAAGTCATCCATGCTTTCAATTCTCAAGTATTTACCATTCTTTCTAACTGAAATGTTTTGAAGGAAAATATCATTGATGTTTATCACTACGTCAGATTCCATTTTATGAAAGTTTGATGAATTTTCCATAGCCCCTCGACAAATAGAATAGCCCAATTCTATCAATAGAAGAGAGAGATCGTAATGAACTCGATTTCTCATGTTTGTTTTAAAAGTGATGCTGTCATTACATCAAGTGACCGTGGGTTCTACGATCGTTGAACCGAACTTCACAGTGTGACAGTGGTCATGTCATATGAAAATGGCGTACAAGCTCCGACTTTTAGCTGATATCAGAAATACTGCTGCTACGAGAATTAAGCAAGTTCCAGTTTAATTTCCTTTGTTTATTTTTAAATATATCATCATCATCATATTCAGCCGTTTTCTATCCACTGCTGGATGAAGGCCTCCCCCTTTTCTTTCCACATATCTCGGTCTGCTGATATCCTCATCCATGTAGCTCCTGAAAAACGCTAAATTTCATCTACCCATCTTGCATTTGGGAGTCGTCTCGGTCGTTTCTTTTCTCTAGGGATCCACTGTAGTACATTTGTCGTCCACCTTCCATCTGTTCGTCTAGCTATGTGACCGGCCCATTTCCACTTCATCTTCTTCATAGTCTTGGTTACATCCTCTACCTTTGTTTGTGCGCGAATCCATTCACTTGTCTTACTGTCCCTCTTGGTTATTCCTAGCATGCATCACTCCATTTCTCTTTGTGTGATTCTCAATCTTTGAGTCGTTTGCGTATTCAATGTCCAAGTTTCACAGCCGTACATCATCACAGGTACGACACATTCATTATAAACTTTACGCTTCAGACACACTGGTAGTTTACTTTTGAAAATAAAGTGTAGTCTTCCAAACGAAGTCCACGCCATTTTACATCTTCTATTAATTTCATCAGTCAACTTGGCATTCGATGTTTTTAGCTGGTCTAGGTAAACATAATCATCAACTATGCCTATTGTCTCTCCGTTAATCTTCATTTCCCTCTTTGCAGCATGTTGGTTGTATATGGCTTTTGTTTTAGTTAAATTCATTTTAAGGCCTATGGCCTATTCTCATTACTCAGTTCTTCCATTCTAGTTTGCAGTTCTTCTGCACTTGAAGCAAACAGGACTATATCATCAGCGAATCTTAGGTGATGAAGATATTCGCCATTAATTTTAATTCCAACTTCATCCCAGTTTAAATTTTGGAACACTCCCTCCACGGCCGCAGAAAACAGTTTTGGAGAAATTGAATCTCCCTTTTCCAACTTTAAAATTTTCACTTTCTTGAGGTAGTCTAATGACACATGTGGCAGTCGAATAAATCTTTCTCAGTAGCTTGATGTATGCACTTTCGATGCCTTGATGTTCAAGTGATTTAAGTACTGCTGACAAGGAGACCGAATTGAAAGCTTTTTAAAAATCTGTGAATCCCAAACATAGTTTAAGTTCATATTCGTTAGTCCTTTCTATAACTTCATTCAATGTTTATATGTGGTCCATTGTGCTAAATCCACGACGAAATCCGGCTTGTTCCCTTCCCTGGTTAAAATCCAAGTGTCGTTCAATACGATTCAAAATAATTTTGGTGAACATTTTGTATAGGACTGACAGTAAACTAATTGGTCTGTAGTTTTCGACGCGTTCTTTGTCCCCTTTCTTGTACAACAAAATTATAACAGCATTGTTCCAACTTAAAGGTTATTTCTTTCTTCCTCAGGCACATTGAGAATAATTTCGCAAGTTCCTATTTCATGTTTTCACCTCCCCATTTAAACATCTCTGCTGTGAGTCCATCTTCTCCTGGCGTCTTTCCGTTCTTCATCCCTCGAATTATTTAATCCACTTCTTCTTTCATTACATCTGGGACATCTACATCATTTTCTCCTGAGTTTTCATTTCCTAGCTCTTCTTCGTAGTAGTACAATTCTCTGTAGAAATTTTCAATATTTTCGTAATTTCTTCCTTATTTCGTGTTACGATCCCGTCTGGTCTCTTAACTGCAATTATTTGCTTTTCACTATCATGAGTTGCTGTTTGGTTTTCTTCAGGCTCTTGTTCTCCTCGATTGTATTTCGAACAAGATTTTCGTTATATCTTCGTACATCCTCTCTCATTTTCCTCCTTACGGTTTTATTTAGTTCTATGTATTCAATCCTTTTTATGTAATTTTCCTCTTCTTTCATTTCCCTTCTTTTCTTCATCAAGAGTTTAGTTTCTTCTGAAATTTTGCTCTCTCTATTCTTTCTGGTGCCTGCTATTTCCTTGGCTGTCTGTCTTATTATCTCAGTCAGTATTTTATTTCTGCTATCTTCTTCATCCTCTAACTCTTCCAAAGCGCTGAATCTGTTGCTTAGTTATATCTCGAATGTCTCTCTGTTTTTCCCTAGATTTTCCAGATCTAAAAGTGGCGGTTTTTCTCTGATAAGCTTCTTTCTCTCAAGTCTAGTATTTAGTTTCAGCTTACATATCACCATCCTATGATCACTGGAGATTTTGAAACTGTTGAGAACAGACACGTCTTGCAGAATTGCCCTGTTATTCGATAGAACGTAGTCTATTTCGTTTACAAGCGTCTGCCGACAGCATTTGAGGAACAGCCGAATGCGCCTGAGATCGCGAATGGCTACTACTTTCCGGATGTTAGCTTGTAGCAAGTGCTTGCGGTGTTTGGTAGACAGCTCTATTGAGAATTGAGATGCATTTTGCACTTTGCAGAGAATAGTGTGCATTCGTGTGTGTGTGTGTGCGTTAGTGTTTTTTTTAACTGAAACATTGAACGCCGGTAGAAAAAGCAGGAAAAATCGTTTCCCCTAATTTGTCGTGCTACTTTAAAAAAAAAAGGGTTTTTTTTTTTTTTGCTATTTCGGAGCAGCTACATTATTTGAATGTTATTAAATAGTTAAAATGTTAGTTTTTGATTATTTTTCTTAAACAATTCGTTCTAAAGAGTAAAAGATAATTTTCGTTTATGCATGTCTAAAAGAAAAGCCTCGGGTTTTCTTTATCGTAAAGTCACTTTATAAATTCTTGAACTTTGCGCGCCCCATGCTTTTCATTTCAGTTAAGGATAAACAAAATTATTTTTTACTTTTACGTAGGAATTGTTTACCAAAAATATGTCTTTAAAATGTGTTTTATTTTTTTTCGATTTATTTTGGGGTTCTGATATTTTTCCTGAAGCTTATGCTTTGTGACCCGAATCCTAAAGTGTTCTGCAATCAGTCAAACTCAACATCTTTGTAGGCTAGTATTTATTTTAGGATAAAGAAGTCCATATTAAAAAAAATGTATCGAAATATATCAATATATAGAAAGATATCAAAGTAGCAATGGAATATTTGTATTGCCACCCAACTTACGTCGCTGTTCAAATTGTCATTATTGTATTACGTCAGGAAATTATTTAAGTTAAGATTGCAAGATCTGAGGACAGTACGAACCATTCTGAACACTACAGAAATGTCTGTAAAAAGATTTTCAAATACATATTTTCTTAAACAATTCACACTAAAAACTAAAGAATAATTTTGTTTACGCATGCCTAAAAGGAAAAAAAACGTAGGGCACACCAATTGAAGAATTAATAAAGCAGCTTTATATAAGAGTGCGCCCCATGCTTTTCTTTTCCGTCATGCATAAACAAAATTATTCTTTACTTTTTAGTACGAATTGTTTAAGAAAGCATGTCTATAAAAAGCTTTATTATTATTATTCCCGTTCACATTTCGTCCTCATGTCCACATTTCGATAGCTTCTAATTCCCTTTATTCCTCTTTTTGCAGAGTTTCAGCTGTATTAAGCGAAAATCTCAATACAAAATAATTAATATATTAAAGAAAGAATTACAGAATCAATTAAAATAGTATTTCTAAAAGAACTAATTAAGAAATCTAGAAGTATAAAGAAAACCTATATTTCTCTGTCTCTGATAATTATTCTTAAACATCAGTATAAGCTCATTATTTACTTTGCTCCAAACATTGATTTTTAATAAGTATTGAAACGTTGAACTGGCACACACAAAGAATATTAGAATTCTTTAAAGATCAGGTGCATCCGGTACACAAATATACGTGAGCCAAAGATGCCTAAAGGCTAAAAATAAAATTCAAGTTCAAACAGTTAGAACATGTAGTTTTATAAACATTGTATACTAATTTTATGATTTCCGCACACAACTTAAAGAAAACTGCCACAAACATCTATGGCTTCATCGAGATTTGAAATGAGAACCTCGGGAACGTTGACCTAACGCTCGCCTATCGAGGCTCGCAAGAAAACTGGGAATTAACAAGTCCTGGGAAAGGATCGCAATAATGGTTTTATAGGGAGGCTTAATAAAGAATAACACCACCGCATTTCCAACTAACTTCTGGTCACTAAAACTACATAATTGAAAAAATGAAAATAAATTATAATGACAAATTTCCAACACATAGCTAAAATTTTAAGAAAATTATCATACAAATGTGTTCAACTTATAAATATTGTCAGTATCAAAATGTTACGTACAATTATTACGCTCTTGTCTAAAGTATACTTCTCTCTGCCCCTGCTAGTTTCCTCCTTTGCTAGAACTTGCGTAAATTCTCGCCCCCAAGCATTCGTGATCTCTCGGGTGCATTCGGCAGTTCCTCAAATGCTGTCGGCAGACGTTTGTAGTTAATGTAACCAACTTATCAACAGCAATCTACGAAGACGTGCAGGTTAAATCTTGTTGCAAGGTGACTAATTTACAAACAAAAAGATGTAAGTTAGAAAATAGCTCAATAAATGTGGTATAATTAATTACTCTAGAATATAATAATGTGTATCAGAAGTTCTCTTAACAAATCATGTTATTGCTATCAATTTTTATGATGATATTTGTGATTAATTTTCCCGAAAATATTACTTTAAGAACACAACGGAATTTTACGTCATTTATAAACAGAAATCTTATGAACGCTCGTACATTATTTGACGGAAACCCCACATACGTGTTTATTTCTATGAATTGAGAAGGTTGTGCGGAGTACTCGACGCCATTGGACGTTTCCACAGTCATTTTATAAAATACATACCTTTGGTAAGTATACAGCACCGAAAAGTACCAATTGAGGTTAGTGTACAAGGGTACAGGCAAGTGACACAATTGACTTGTCGTTGTAGATGGATGGGAACTTACCAGTGGTAAACGGCATAGCATCTCAATTTAAACTTCTGACTAGAAATGCGAATACAAATATTTTATCTTCTATTTCCGTTGCTTGCTTCAATTCTAATACTTCGGTTGTTCAGAATCGACACTCATTAAAAAAAAATAACATTCCTTAAAGTTTAATGTTATAAAACAAACATGAAATAACAAAGATTTATACATTGCATACAAAGGGCTAATATATATATATATATATATATATATATATATATTTATTGTGGAAAGTTTCGCTACCAATATTTCCTGTTTTCCTCGGGATCAGCTGAGCTATCTAAAATAAACACGTTTTCTTTAAACCGTATTTTTTTTATCATTTTATTGTAATTTGAAATATAGTTTTTTTTTTAGTAATTAGCATGTTTAAATGAGTTTTTTTTTTGCTACAGCTAATTATGCATTTGTCATTTCAAAAAGTAAACTATATATTTTTTCTATATATTTCGAATTAATACAAAGTATCACACAATATGTTATAAAGATGTCTATGTTCTTGACGTCAATAAATTACAAACAGTATTCTACATGCAAGGGAATTAATCTTGAATGTTGTGGTAAATTGCAGCCTTCGAGAATGGACACAGTGTTCTCCTGTTCTTTGGGGGGCAGGTTAAACTGATCTATCGTCGTTCGAACACGTTATACCCATGATTGAAAACTATCCTCTCACGGCAGCAACCTCCCACAGTTAAACTTGATAAACTGTGGTATCGTGCCCAAGAAACATGGCTTGCAATACCCCAAAAAGATTTCAAAGGACTCATTTTATGCGCGCCATGCTGTAGCAGTTCTGAATGCCCATGGCTGCCAAGTTGATTGACCAATGAGCAGTTCTGTTCCGCTTTTGGCACGTCACGACGCCTCGCTCAAAGCGGTAGATTTAGTAATTTGCTACCGGTATGTACCGGTACTTATTTGCCAATTTGGGGCTACTATATTCTCTTGTATATTGCTGTTGGTTTTTAGTAGTTACATATGTATTAAAATATTCTTTCAATTCATTAGTTATTCAGCAGATATGTTTTCTTTTGTTTCAGAGAGAAGTAGATGTGCTGTATTTGATGTGTATTATTTAAGTAAATAAGAAGTATGGATCGTAATGCCAGTACAAAATTTGACAGCTCCGTGGTCTCGAAAAAGTTCAAAGAAGTGAAAGATGAGAAGATGAAAGTGTCGGATACTTTAATTGAGGTAAATGCTTAACTAAGCTAATTTTACGGCCAGTGTTTATGAGAACCATATCCAGAATGTATATTGGACAGCATTAGTATACGTTCCATATTTTTCTGGAACAGTTTTTTTTCAATAGATCAGGGCTAACTGCTGCTTGCCCAATGAGTTTATGTGCATTTTTTATTGTACGCCAATACCTGGATTGAACAATTTTCTTTCCATACCCCAGCTACTGATCTAAAAACAACGAAAACATTGAGAGGCGAAAAACAACAGGAAGGAACAGACCATTTTTATTTTTTCGTGCTACTTTTGAAATAAACGTTTCCTTGCCGTTTTTGGGTACCTAACATTATTTGATAAGTACTAAATGGGTCAGTTTTTAGTACATATAAACATTTTGAATTACAAGATCATTATTAGGATTCGCATAACCAAACTAGTGTTCCTTTTATATATATTCATTCGATTCTAGCTTGCAGCCAATATATTGCATTGCGTTGCGTTGTGATGAATTAATGCAACCGACAACGCATGATCCTTGTTCGATCTTAATAACATCGCTAATTAAAAATTTTCAAATGTATGTTTTATGATAAAGTAAGAATGTGCCTGTTTTATGAAAGTTTATAAATATGATAAACCCGTTGAGAATCTGAACAGTTAAAGGGCAAGTATGTGGAAGTACTAATAACATATTTTTATCTTATTCTTTTATAGCTGTTGTACTAACTTTCGCGTACGAATATTTCAGAAGCTTTAGTCTAAACCATTTCTGTAATGAATAATTTGAAGTTGTTAA
>JAGDQP010006997.1:57361-67790 GCA_022664845.1 Lepisma saccharinum
TTTTTTTAGATTGCTTCCTGATAAAAGTAAAATGCTTATTCAGTTTTGCATCCAACTTTAATATATATATATATCAAAAGTGACTGATTCAGTGTGTTCTATTCTCGCTTCTGCTGATCATTTTCCTTCTTTTTTGAACTACCAGAACCGATTGTGGATGCACTCCAACTTATAAAACCGAGCCGCCGTAGCTCAGTGATAGAGCGTTGGCGTAGTTTTCGGGAGGTCGTGGTTTCGATCCCAGCAGTCGACCATCCTGACTGAAGTTTTCCCAAGGATTTTTCCTCAGTCACACCAGACAAGTACCGGGATAGCAACCTTCAACATAGGGCATGGCCGACACCTTTCCCCTCCCCTATCCCGTCCTAAGACCTAGATGGCTAAAGACCATAAATAAAATTTCAAATTCAAATTACAAGTTATAAAATTCAGTTTGTTCTCATTTTTTGTTACAATGTATTCAGAACTTGATTAATTTCAGACTACAAAAGGTGTAGAATAATTTATTTTAGTTTTTTTTTTTTAAAGTGCACTACAGCAATAATAATAATCTCGAAATGCGTCACAGCAAGCCTATTTAGCTCTCGAGCTGCAGTACTGTTCGATTCTTCCTGGAAATGGAAGAGCAGAGGAGAGAAAGAACATTAATTTTGTGATGGAGAGCTGAAATGTGACAGACGTTTCCTTGGTGATCGAGCGGAGGAAATACGCGTATAATAAAGCGAAAATATTGTCTCGCTAGAATCACACCCTCTCATAACCGGAAGCGCACTTGAAGGAATCCAGCGACCTTCAAGTATTTCATGTGTTCATTTTACAAAAGGCTCACGAAACCTTTCAAGCACTAGTTAGTATTTCGTAAAGACAAAAGAATTACAGGGAGGTGACGTAATCTCATTCAACTGGAGCTCGGTTGAATGGCGCTTTCATTCCAAATAGTAACATTCTTTTGAGAAAGACGACAACGCTGTTGATTTGAAAACAAAATAACATGGAAATAAATACTGTATTGTGTTATAAACTTTTTTTGTGAGAGCTGTAAAATAACTTCTACAGTAAGACCAAAGATATTGCTGGAATAGGAAGAAATAGGAATACGAATCATTCTTTTAAATTGAAGAACAAGTAAAAAATACTGCTTCAGGGTTAACTTTGATATTCTGCAGGCGCAGCTGAGAGAGAGAGAGAGAGAGAGAGAGAGAGAGAGAGAGAGAGAGAGAGAAATGAAACTTAATTTCATCTGCGCTACTCTGTGGTCAGATCCCAACAGCTTTCTAAGGTAAGCGGTACACTCTCATTGTGCGTGCTGGATGATGATTGGTGCTCTGCCTGGACAAAGTGAACTGATAATTCTTTTCCATTGTCTTCCATCAGGTGACGTCCTAAGGAGAGGACCTGATGTTTAATATAGATTCCCAACTATATTAAATAAGTACATTTATTAATCTGGTAGTTCGAGTTTTCCCCGAAGGTGAAGAATCTAGTTGCTGAAACTCTCGTGTAGAATATTTAATTAGATGCACCATCAATTGAATAGACAAAGTCACGAAGTCAGCTGTAACCAATCTGGTATTCTTCTGCAGAAGTAGGGGGAAAATATAAAAGATGAACTACCGTATTGGCCCAAAAATAAGATGTACCCGGATATATGCTGCAGCCTTAAAATTCGAAGGCGACACAATAAAAAGAACACGCTTTGTTAAGATGAACTAAAAAGTAAAAAATAATAAATTGAATTAATCTTCTGAATCGGAAAATAAAAGCTCTTACATATTATGATTTTATGATAAGGTAAGCAAGAGCACCCACGCTTTTATTTTCCGATTCATAAGCTTAATTCAATTTATTATTTTTTTACTTTTTAGTCCATCTTAAAAAAACATGATTTTTAAAAATCCTTTTTTAAATTAATTTTTGTAGATGAATATTAACCCCCCTGCGAGATAGTCAACCCAAATTTCACAAAATAGTTGCGGCGTTGTATGCATTTAAGGATAATTTCGATTTTTTTAAATTAATTAATTACAGTTAACTGGATTATTTTGTCATATATCTAATGATTGAATATTGTATTGTCATCGCAAGCAAGCAAGTTTACAAAATTTCAAAGAAATCGGATGATGGAAAGTGAGTTTAAAACCGATTCAAAATTTGTACCGAACAAAGCGACAAGAAAGCGAGTTAATAATTAGAAACGTGTTAAAAAGACAATAATCGAGAGACTGAGGCAAGAAAAATGAGCGTACACACGTTACTAACAAGTAAATATTTTTTAATGTAAGGTAGAGTGTATAGTTAGTTACCTAAGACTTTTCTATTGTCTTATTCACTGTTGCTGACTTCACTGCCGGTATTCTTCATTACTGTCACTGTTCTTAACTCTCCTCCCTTAGTCGTCGATCTTGTTACTAACCAACACATTCGACAGAGTATTTTTTTAACTCCTTGCTGTTGGACTCTGATAATATTGTAAATCATGAAGGAATAATCTGCTTGCACGGAAGGGTGACGGATTGCTTCTTAAATCTTAGCAGCCGGTGTGAGAGTATAATTCCCTTTCCAGAACCCAATCTAAAGACTGTTTTTGGAGGTGGTCTGTTAAGAACTTGTTTAAGACAAAATCAAACACTTGTAGTTTTGAAGTCATTCCTCCGGTAGTACGATGAGGTCTGTCTTTTGTACAATAGCTTATTCTTCACGTCATAAGTTACATATCTGAAACTAGCATGATTCTATTAGCGAAGAGTGAATGGTAAATTTGATTCGTTTACAGACGCTAGCTGTATTGTTGTGCTATATAAACATGAGAAATAAGCACCATATTTCAATAGCATACGATATGATTAAGTGTCGGTAAATCCAAGGTAGCGATTGCAAACCGTAACCTAACTTTTCGCAATTGAAATTTGGATAAAAATGCGGCTTATTTTTGGTTTAATAATAACTTTTCACCTAAAAATTCTACGGAAAATAGTTTTTCCCCCGTAAATCTGTAAGTTCACAAATGACACAATATTTAAATATTTAGTTAAATTCTAAATTTCATCTAAATAGTTCTGTAACTGCGTCGTTCGTCAATTTCCGCAAAAAACTTGTCATATCTACTTTTAAACTGATGAATCTAATTACCGGTAATTAAATTTGTAATTGTGTTCCCAAGAGACTTTTATTTGAAAATAGAGAAGCATTCTACGGAATAAAACAGTGTTCGTGCTTCAGTCCACCATTGTAGTCAATCTTCCTTGCACTTCCTCTATCCGTTTGCTTCTCGGGCCCGTGTTCCGAATTAGCTTCGAGCCACTTCCCGTGGCCATGGCTGATTGGTACGAATTGTATAAATAAACTGGTTTTGACACTGCAGATGTGAGATGACCATGTTTGACGCTATGTTTGACGAGTGGGTGTAACAGTTTTTGAAAATGTAAACATTCAGTTATCATTTTAATAAGTTTTGAATCTGTATTTCACATGGTTTAGCAGATTTGCACCTGGCAAGACTTTCTTTCCAACATTTAAATGGTAAAAAAAAAGAAAAAAAAAGAAAGATATGTGCAATCAGGGAATACGAATATATAATTGTTTAAGAAGATAATAATTTGGATATACGTACAGTAGCGGTAGGTGATTTTGCGAATCTTCTTCTGACTGACATAATGCCGTATCTCATTTCCGTGCGAAATTGCTTTTTTCACATGTTGAGGCAGTGAAAAGTGTATACCAACCCTCATCACATCTCAAAATTCCTTATCTCGAAATCCATGGTAACATAAATAAAAGCATTTTCAAATTACCCATTACTAGTTAGGTTCAGTAGGAGTAAAAAATTGTTAATTCGTATTTCCTGTAAAATCGACGAATGGGCAATGTAGTTATCCTAGAGTATATGCAACCTAGTACAACACAGAAGTGCTGCGGGAAGGATAGTGATAACTAATAAGATTTTGGAACTGCATTCACCGGTCTTGCTACACTTTTAAAGAAATGAATGATTTTTTCATGAATAAATAATTGTATTTTTTTCAGACAACATGGTGGAGTTTTATAGGTGAGAAATTTATTTTTCAGTTACTGGCAGAGAAATGCTCAGTTTCTTTTTCGTAACTTTGTCAATCCGTTAGTGAGAAAAGTTTTAGTAACTTAAATGAACAATATCTACACGATTAGTTCTGCTCGTTTTTTTTTTTTTTTTTTTTTTAAAGAGGAAAAGAAGCAAGTCAAATAAATTTCGTAAGTGCTTTTGTGTGCACATTTCTTCGTTACTGAAACGTTTCTTGCTACTCATCTGCTTTTGGCACAAAAGTTACACCTAATGGTTTTCTTTGACTCAAAGGATTCTTTTATGTTCAAATGTTCTTTCTGCGTTTGATCTCACAGTCCCTATTGATGTGGTCATCATGTAGTCTCTTTTTAAGGTAGGTCTTTCTCTCGTAGTACGTTGTCACTTGTCAGGGCGTACTAGAAGACAAAATAAATGTTGCCATGGCAGCTGTGTGAGAGGAAGTATACGGTTATATGACTAAATATGCAAGTGAAGACATTCAAATTGATCTCAGTTGCATGCTTCTGTTCAACCGCATTTTGAACTCCCTTTCTCTTGCGGTTTGTAGTATTATTATTGTCCGTCCATTGATTTTTCTTTTATAATGAAATAATAACGTTCTAAATATTTAACTTAAACAAAAGTGTAGAGTATAAATTAAATCTACTCTTATAGTCAATATTAACTTAAAAGTATAAAATTAATTTCAGTGCTTGACGTCATACTTCCATTTTATCCACACGACGTCTCTCCCTTAACATTAAAAATTACGTTTTCTGTGATTTTTGTAGTGTCTGGTCACAAATAAATAATAAATAATCGTATTCGGTTGTCTTCCAACGGCAACCCGACTAACGTATCGTCATAATTCGAATGAAATGTTGCCTGAAATAAACTTGGTAGTTTATTTAATGATAATCATTTCAAGTACATACAGTACTTCTTTTTTTTTTTTTTGAACGTTCATTATTTGTAATTGAATTTTGTCTATCTTCAACGTGATCTAACATCTTTGCTTCTAAAGTTTGTGATTGCTTTGACTTCAAACGAGTGCATTGAGAGCTGAATTAAGAAAGTTTTTCATTTACGGTAGTTATTATTATTACATTGAAAGAATACAGAAATTGAAGTCTATGTGACTAATACCTCCCATGCAAGGGACAAAGTAATAATAATATTAATAATAATGAGACAAACTAGATATTTTCTTGTGTATTTGTGTGTGCTGTGCTGAATTTTAATTTATTAAAGGCCTTTAGGCAATTTTTCTTAGGTCGGTGTGCTATGCTGTACAATTGAAGAGAAAGAAAGAAAGAAAGAAAGAGAGAGAGAGATGAATCTACCTACTGAAAGATGTTTAACGATTGCAGCTTGATCCCCATTTTCTGTTTGTTGTGTTTAAAAGAAGCAGGCTGCATTGGATATATTTATTTGGCACGCTGCCTTTGTGGTCTCATTGAAATTCCAGGAATCGAGAACAGGACATGGCTTGCGTAACAAACCATCCGTCCACCATTTGCGTGCAATGTGAGCTAAATTGTAGATTTTTTTTATATTACTAGTATAATATCCCAGTTCATCGTTACATATTCTGTACGTAACGTATTAACACATACGGTTCGCATTGGCTTAAGTTGGATTTAAACCTACACTTACGGCATTTTCTCCCCAGTTGGTTGGCGTTGGAAATGCTCTGCTAATGATTCCAGATTTCCTTTATGTGACAACGATGTTACTGTTAATGAGAGAGATGTGATTAACACGTAGAATAGTGGTGTTCCTTCGGAAGCGAATAGTTCGTCAGTACTTCTGATTTCAGGACGTGTAGCATTACAATAAAGGAGAATTAGAATAGGAGCTCAGGTGACTGCAATAGAGTTGAGCTCTCCAAGATCGTGTAGATAATAAGCACGTACAGTATTTTTTAAAATAAGGAAGACCAGAGAAATGTTAAACTTCGGCAATATCTTACCAAAAAAAAAAATCTGTTTTTATGTACGGAAAACGTTTTTCTTGTAGTTGAAAAACTGTTACCTTATGGTTATTGATAGCAAGTATGACAATTTGCCAAAGGATTGTTGTTTATCAGCGTTTCGTGAAAGTGGTGACTTACTAGTTTTGCTGTGCGTCATCAGGTTAATGCGGAAGCAGATCGAGATAGATTAGCGGAAAGGAGTCGGCCAGGGCCTAAGGTACCATTCCGACACCTGCCTGGTGTGACGGGAGAAATCCTAGAAAAAAAAAATAACCAGTAGGTCATGCCATGGTATCAAACCCAGAACCTCCTGAATGCAAAGCCGGTGCTCTACTAACTGAGCTACGCCACTTGGTTGTTGCACGTTGAGTATTTTTTTATATGGGCGTAAGACAACCCAGAAATAACATGGCGGAAGACACCATCGGAACGCAACAAATCAGAACACCTGGATGAATATAGTGTTCCAGAAGGGAACACACATATCCTTCATCGCATTGCATTTCCGTACACATTACCGTACACTGTAAAAAATGCCCTGGTAAGTCCAGCTATACTTGCATTGCTAAACTGCATTGTTATTTTTTATAGTTATCGTAACCATAATTGTGTACTACGGTAACGATACTCTTGTGCTGAGTTGACTATATCTCGTATTGTTGTATAGTTGGGATTCCTAAACAAGTATAGTTAAATTTTATATTGCTGAGGAAATAATGCGTATGGTTAATTTTACCATATTCCTTCATGACGTACAAGTTTGACAGGATATTTATTGCTGTTCGAATCTTACTGTATGGTTGTTGGATGCGCATGCGCGAAAATGACAAAAGTATACTTAATATTACAATATTGTTTTCTGAGACTCTGTGTTGTTGGCAGCCTTATTGTTTGTTAGAATCGAGAGAAATTAGAAAAAATGTAGCGAAGGGTGATGAAGAATTTGTTATGGCCTCATGTTAGATCATGGCATGAGTATTGTTGATATGATTACGAAGAATAAATGTATTGTACAATTTTACGTAATTTGAAGTAATTTCGAAATGTGTAGTAATATTGTGCTCATGTGATTAAACAGTGCTCAAGAGATGGCGTTGCGATAGCAACAATCTCTAAACGCCAAACAACAAGAATACCGGTAGTGATAATTCTGAATTTGTAATCAACGATTACTGCTAATGATTTATTCGTATGGTATTATCTTCGAATGTAATGAAAGATGTTTCAGTCGTAATGTATTTGCTAAAGTTTATACCCCCAACGTGTATCATATAATAGTCGTAAACTAATAATGAAACGAAACTTCGCCAACAAGAAAGTTGTATTTTCTTGCAAATTGCAATGTTATGTTGAAATAGATTCCACTCTGTCCGGAGGTCATTTAGCAATACATATGGTCACAACATCAATAAAATATCACCCATTTATATAGTTGTGTGTAACTATATAGTATGGTCAGACATGATCCTCCCATAGTTAATTCAGCTATACAGTGTTGTATAATTAACTATAATCCTATAAATTCTGACAATACACGATTAAGAATACTTGTATTGTATTTACAACCCATAGTATTGCTGTCCCAAAATTAACTATGAAAAAGCGCGTTATATGGTCACTGTAACCATACTTTTTTTTTCTTTCTTTTTTTAGCGTGTAACCAGTGAGGGTCTAGGACGGGTCCCGGCCTCTAAAATTTTGTTGATACCACCTAAAAATCTAGTTTAACATCTGAAAATTGATGCCCTTCCATACTAAATTTTCCGTTCTTGCCCCCTACAGTTTGTGCTGGGCTGACTAGGCGTGACTGCGCCTAATAAACAACAAGTATTACCAGAATAATTAACCTTTTCGAAGGAAAATGATGCTGTGCAGCAGTTTACGCAACAGTAAATGATCAGGATTCTTGAACAATAACGATTATTTCAAGCATTAATGTAAATGTAAAAAGCACAAATAAGTTTAATTATATCTTCAACTAGGTTCGCCCCCGATAACGGCGTACTGAAGTAGAAAGCAAGATTAGTAGCATTAGTCGACCAAACTTACCCAAATATACAGGGTGATGCCAAAATAAGTGCGCTAATTTTAGAACTCCCGCGATTTTCAATACGCTAATTTAAGCTATATACAGTAAAACCCTCAATCTACACAGCAATTATTATTATTAAATACATACCACGTTATTCAATGATTACAATTTTCATGTAATAATTATTATTATTGAATTGCCTTAATATTTCCCCATATACAGATGCTCTTGCATTATACGACTTCCCGATAATTAGTCAATGAAGCCATTATTCTGTTTAAATTATAGAGACTTCTGCCAATTCTCAATTAATTACACAGTTTCTTAGTCCAAATATGTAAAAATTATTGAATTTCCAATACATTATAGCGAAAACAACATACATACCAATATCCAGAACCGGACCAGGGATTCTCTCCATTTCTCCATGAGTCGTGCATCAGAAGCATTCATATGACCAGATCGATACGTTCTTTTGTCATCTCTCAGAGGAAAAAAAGTTAAAAAAAAAAGCTCTCTTTCTCTACCCCTCTGTATTACTTGCCCCGCACCTCCCCTTATCTACAGTAGTACTACCCGGTAAGTTAATCAACTATTAGGCTTTATGGGAGATACTTCCCCCCTTCAGAAACGACGAAAATTGTGAGAAATCACACGATATTGGTCACGTGTTGTCGTAGTAATGGATCACATAATCTATGCTTAACTCAGGCAATGGAGAGCACCCTTCATTTCGACATGTGTAGACACGTGTTTCGCTCCCTCTATCCAATTGCTTTTCCAGACGCTGGTTTATTGATCAATACTTGTAGATGAGAAGGAAAAGTCACGCAAACATACATACATACAGAAGAGTCAAACAGAGAAATAACAATTTTTAGCATACTCAAACACACACAGATATGCATACATACAGATACACATGAAGTTAGCTATATGACGCATTTAACGCTATTGTCTGTGGATTTTTATAGCTATATTCGGGTCAGTGCATTTGAGATAAAGGATGTTTACAGGAGAAATAACGCAGCTACAAATTATGGGTAAGTACAATATTAAAAGTTTTCCAGTGTTTTAAAGTAAATATTCCGAAAGAAACGTGTTTCTAATACATTTTTACAAATAATATTGAGTTGATGTATCATTTTTATAGTATTTCTGGTTTTAAAAAGTAGCAAATAGGAACAATTGTTGTTGTTTCAAAGAGCGTAAGCGATCAATTTCAGCTTCAGATGCCAATTACAGCATATAAATAGTGTGTAGACGGTACGTTATCGGAAGACCAGAGTTCAAGACTCGGTCAGAGTCGTTTCGCTTATGCTTAGCTATACTTATTAGTAACAAGATGAATGCATATTATGATTTTAAAGTGGCTACTCCATCGGAGCAGAGGTTAGGGTTCAATCCTGAACATTTTTAACTAGGGAAAGCAGGATAGTCGCCACAGCATTAGACTGAGTAGGGTTCAAACCTCAGTACTCCTGCTTAGGAAAAATACCGCATCGGATCAGCTCAACTTTTAATCCCGGCCAGAACGAAAGACGCATAGCCGTCGGAGCAGAGGCTCGAGATTCAAACCTGGCTACTCCTGCTTACGCCTAGTCAGTACAATATCGGATATAACTCTACCTTTACTTAATTGGAAAAAGCAGTATAGTTGGGATTCGAACCTAGCTGCTTCCACTTTAAGGAAAAGACGCCCAAACAGTAGAGCATTGGATTCCTTGGTAAAGCCGGTCAAGCACGGGACTTACCTACGCAACGAGGAGTCGGTAGTAGGTCGAATTCAAATCTTAACCAAAGCATTCTCTCACCTGACAGTTGGTAAAGGCGGGCGATACAGAGCTTCAGGAGAGGAGATACTGCATTGGATTCAAATCACGATTAGAACATTGTATTCTAAAGTCGCTCACATACGAGAATTCCTGATATTCTTATATCTTTTAATAGGGAAAAAGCATAGGATTCACCGGTCGACCAGAGAAAGGAAGGATAAATTAAGATTTTTCTCTTTCCAGGCAGCTCGCGCGTATGATAAAACGTAAATATGGGTGTTTTGTTCCAAACGGCCAACTTTGGAGAGATCATCGGTTCGATACCAGCGGCTGACTGTTCCTAACTTAGTTTTTCCGCAGCCACACCAGGCATGTACCAGGTTGGTACCTTCAATCGCCATATTGTTTCTTGATGCCGCGTGGATGGATCGACATGGTCACATCTCAAGCTGAGAACGGAGTGGTTCGGAACCCACTTTACACAGTAGGACCCGTCCTTAGCTCATCAGTAAATTTACATTTAGGATTAGTTATGGCTCTTAACGAAAAGCTTCTTAAAGAAAATGACTTCACATTTCAAGGGATGTTTAAAGCTGAGAACGGAATGG
>JAGDQP010006998.1:0-40559 GCA_022664845.1 Lepisma saccharinum
CTGGATAGATATACACGAGGGTAAGTCAATACATGTCGCAAAATGGAACAAAAATAAAAGTTGAAATAGTTACCTGATGAAATTTGGTTTATTTTACAACGTAATCTCCATGAACATTTAGGGAATTGTTCCAACGTTTCACGAGTCCCTCAAAGACAGCAGCGAAGAAGGTTTTTGGTTGGTGTCGTAGTCATCTGGTAACCTCCCTACGGACCTCCTCCATATCCTGAAACCGGTGACCACCCAGGTGATTCTTTAGGAGGCCAAAGAGGTAAAAGTCGGATGGTGCCAAATCCGGACTATAGGGTGGATGTTCTAGTCGTTCCCAGCCTAGGGACTGTATGTGAGCCACTGTTGGATTCGCAGTGTGTGGACGAGCGTTGTAGTCCAACAGAAGAATTCCATCTCTCAAAGCACATGGACGCTTTCTGCGATTAGCTGATCGTAACTTTGTCAGGGTTCTGCAATAAGTGGCTTTAGTGACAGTGTGACCCTTAAGCAGACTGTCATTTTTCCCACTCACCGCCGCACGAGAGCGTAACTACTAGCTCCGTATACGATGCACGGTAGTGCTGCCACCTACACCGACACTTGCCTAAATGACTCAAAGTACTTGTATAATATACTGAGAAAGTAGCGCAGTTTTCCCGCCCGAAGCTGAAAAATAAAGGTCGTAGGCGGAACCAACCACTGACGTCACTCGCAGGAAAGAAGTAAACGATGTCAGTACATTGAGAGGGTTGAAAGCTTAACAACACGTGAGTTTGGGATGTAATTGCAGGTTTTGATATTCTTTAAATGTGTGTATGTGTTTTTTGTTTTTAGTGTGGTTTCAGTGACCTATTAAAGTGTACATAGGCCTGCGTACGTAATAGGTATTCTCAATTACCAGACGCAGGTAAAACAATATTTTACAAGGATACCTTGCAGAAGTGCAGTTGCTTCGTGTCAAAAAAAAAAGACAGAAGGCATAACTTATTTTAAGTTTCCAAAGGATTTTCTTACGTGCCACTTTCCATGATGAGTGCTCAGAACAGGGACTTCGTTATGCGATGGCTCACTGGAAAAGCGCTCACCTCTGGTGCTTGCGGTAATCCGTTTGATCCCACCTCATTCAACCTGGGTTTTTTTAAGATAATCACAGTGTTCGTGAATTTTCTCCCGTTTCCTCACACTTTCTTCATTCCACCAATTCTCTCATCATCATCCATACGGCCTGAGCCAAAGTTGCCTAAAGACACTAAAATAAAATCCAAATACTTTATCTAGCGGTTTATTTAGCACACGAATGTCGTCATGTGGATTCCAACTTACGTCTCGTTCTGATAATCTTCCTCCTGTCCTGTAAAAGTTTGATAGATATAATGTCGTGAACTGGACTTTTAAAACCAAGCCACTAAGCCAGGATTTCTTTCAAGCCGTAAAAGATATGGAAAGTGCATTTCATTCGTACCATCCTGCAGAAAATTTTAGTACAGAATGCGGAGTAATGAGAAATATTATTACTTTACTACGTTCAAAGCTTCCTTTAGTAAATTAAAAAGTTGTACGTTAGGCCAAAACAAACTCTCATTCGAATTAGGTATTTAAATTTGAAAATAAAATAAAATCTTGGAAATGGCAATAAGGCAAGAAAATTGCCACATTACTAGAATTCATGATGAGCTGTCACTTGAGCTACATGATATGGAATATGTCAACAAAATGAGCATGGTGAAACATTTTAATATTATTATTATTATTGACATTCAAAGCCATTGAATAGGTATAACAAAAATTGTGTTCATAATGTTCCCACATAATATGTTTTTCTTATCTGTGTGTGTCTTTTTTAAATTTCTCCACATTAAGAGTTTCAGATATTACAACATCGAATAAAGAAAAACACAGCTTTCTAACAAGGCTGATATTATTTAATTAATAACAAAAAGAAATCCAAACGCAACAGTTTCAGAAATAGCCACTTTCTTCTTCAGACTGCACTCTACAACTCTCAGAAAGCTGTTTTTTGTTTTTATTTATTTAAGAGTTTTAATGTAAATAATAGGGGGTTTCAAATTGTTCATTTTATTATGACATAAAGGTTAAAGGAGTGTTCATTGTAATTCTTACGAAAATTAAAATCATATCCATACTGACAAGGTGAATATCCATTGATTTTAAAAACTGCAAATTCCAGAAATTTAACTATTTTGTCAGTCTTAAGCCTGGAAAGTGTGTAGCGAATCAGTTAGCGTTCAAATTGTTCTTGAGTTATTGGTGACGGGACAAAGCGGCTGATGTAATACTAGTACCATCAAAATGAGCTGTCAAACCTCAGGAAATATAAAACAATATTTCCCCAAAAAACTTTTTTTTTTTTTTAATTCCAATTTATTAAATGAAAAACTATACTTTCCGTTACAAATTCTGAAGTTGATATTCCGTAAGAGATATTTCTTGGACGTCACTGGTTCCCAGTATCATAATTCAATTGCGCATATGCAGTTATACCCTCTCTTTTTCTCTCTTCCCCCCCCCCCTCGAAGCTCTAAGCTAAATATTTTCCGAGGTACGAGAATAACGCCGTAGACACTATTGTCTAATCAGCACATATTTGTAACCCGATATTATGATAAAAATTATGTACATAGACCCCTATATATTTAGAGCTTGATACTATAGACCTTGAGAAAAAATATATGAGTAAATTGTTCATTAATTACGAAAAGAAATTATGTGAAGTACAGGTTTCATTACGCTGTATATCGTGCTGCCTTAGTGCCTATCCTGCGAGTGACGTCATCGTCAGGTTTTGTCGAACGCTTCCGAGGATATCCGAAGTTCAGACTGTGCGGCCCTGTAAATGACTTACATCCACGCCATTTCACATTGCAGCAATTTGAAGATATTTCATTTTTCGACTTTCACAAGCATTTTCCTTGCGGTGGATTGTTCCTCTATTTTTGTGGCACTTGTTCCCCACAACGTACCACCATTTTATTCTATGGTCCACAGCGAGTACAACGAGTACTCCTATTCGTACAACGTATGTATGTTGCAAACAAGAAAACCTTGACAAAATTGCATGCCAAAAATTTCCCGCCTCTAACCACGTACAAAAAAAGTTCCTTGGAGATACCTGCTGGAGAAATTTTCCTAAAGCTGCGCCAGCGTATGTAGGAAAAAAAGAAGTATCCTATGTAGTACGCCGCCGTTACACCAAAAAGGCATATTTTTTTTTTAGGAAAATACGCTTTTGATAAAGTGAAATGGAAGTGCCCCCCCCCCCCCCCCCCCTGTTGTGTGTGGATTCAGCCCACGATATATACGTTATTTTATTTCTTGGTCCTTCACAAAAAAGTCAGTTACAGCCAGAACTAGTCATTCAAAATGAACTCGACGCAAAAATCGGGTTAAATGTATTGAGGTCGAACAAGGTGAATTTATCTTGTGTTTAAAGAAAACAAAAATATATATACTTTGAGGTTTTCGAAAATTATAGCTTGAAATTTGAGCTGTTCTTATATTTTACATTTTATAAGCTAGACAAGCATCCTGTCCTTCGGTCATACCTTTCCTGGGTTAAAGGGTAATTAAGCTGTGTACGTCCTCATGAATAACACGAAATCAACGTTAGTCACTAGATCATATAGACTAGTAACGTGGAATTTGTTTCCATATAGGCAGCTATGTTCTAAACCCGTCACATATTTGTCGGTGGTTGTGTAGGTAACGCGGCCAGGTCTTCTCCATGTACCATAACTGAAAATGCGTGTTAAAATCGATGGAAGCCTTAAAAAATGTAAATGTGGCTCGAACCTAGTGCCCCTTCTTCGACTGTAACCACTGGAACACAGGAACTCGGTGAACATATATTGCTAGTACTATCACAAAAGAAGATTCCTTTTGTGAATAAAGGGCACTGTTTAAAATGAAAGTCGAAATTAAGGTAACAAGGACTTCTAGGCGTGTGAACTTTCCTGGTTTATTACCTGTTTGCGTAGCATTCTAGAGGTCGTGGGTTCGATGCTAGCGGACGACCATCCTGACTGAGGTTTTCCCCCTCAGCCACACCAGGCAAATGCCGAGATGGCACCTTCAGCTTAGGCTCCTTCCGACACCTTTCAAAATCCTTTCTTCGTCTACAGTGGTCTGATCTGAGGTTTAGATGTCTAAAGGACATAAATAAAATTCAAAATTGCTGGTTTATTACCGGTAGATTTTAAGATAGACCTTTAGGCCTTTATAGTTCAGTTTTTGCTCAGAGCTCATTAACGTTAATCTCGTATTAAAAAGAGAAATCTACAGATGCACAGAGAGTGAACTTCCATCCTGGTCCAAAATAGTTTTTCAGTTAAAATAGACGGTGTCTCTGACTGTCTTTAGTACGAAATATTGATAATTGTCGTTGGGTGAATGTCTGAAAAACGAAATGAAAACTGTTGAAGAATTTGGGACAAAAAGTTAATTTTGCTCTTAAACCGGAACTAATGTAGGGAGTTAAACTACGTACGAAGAATCTGCCTCTATCAGCAAAACAGTAATTAGGAACATAATCTTTTGTATTATCTCTTCGTTGAAACAAGCTTCAAATATGTAGTCTTTGAATAGAAGAGGTTTTTTCGTTACGAACTTTTAGTTTATTCCACACTGTTATTTTTTTTTTATCTTCTAAGATGTCCAATATGCGTGTAAACATTTTGCTAAGACATAGAACTTGAGCAACTGAACTAAACTCGTTTTTTTTATTCTTACACTTGCGCGGGAAAGTAAAATTAATGTGGAACAACACCGATGTTATATTTTTCATCTTATCATATTGTTTATTGCTACATTAGTACAGAGAAACGTAAGTGTCCACGAAACTAGATTCTGTCAGTTACAAGTGTATTTTAATGTTTTAAGCCTAAACGTTTGCATAACTTAATTCTAATTGTTTTTGTGTTTTTAGGTGAAAAAGTTGACGCCGGACCAGGCTGCAGCTCAGGCTATTCAGATGTGGCGTCGGGAAGCTAAATTGTGCGATGCCAAACCACCAAAAGTAGCCAAAACACAGTCATCAACAAAGGGTGAGAATTGCCGATCAACTGGTGAAAATTGCAGATCTACTAGCAAAAAGGGCTGTAGAACAGAACCATCAAAAGAAGCAGCTACAATTGGCTGCGCTAAATCAGAGACATTATTACCTGTTACTCCTAAGGAGTCAAGCCAAGCGACAACAACTTCAACACAAGGTAACATTAATAGAATTTGATGCACAGTAATTGGTCGTATGTGAGGGAAATAATAGTAAGGAAAACAAAAACTCACTCACTTTCTCGTCTCAGGAAAGAAAATTTCAACTCTACTTCCTAAACAGTTTTCATTTATTATTTCTACTATTCTTGGTGAAGGAAAAGATCATAGTTGTATCTAGATCTGCTTGCTTCTGTTCTACAGTGTCCCAACTGTCTTTCTCTGTATGTGGTTTTTTTCTAACCTAGGCCTAATTCTCTGGTGTTTCGTCTTATTGTACTTACTTTTAAGATAATAACAATGCATTAGCTTTTCTTTTTCAATGATTTGTTATCTGTAAGTATGAAGAATACCCCTTTAACCTATTTTGTTTTACCTCACTTTCCAAGAAATGAACACAAACTAAAGCAGCAGGAGTGTGAGAAATATGATGTAATATTTTGTTTATATTTCGTGTGCGATGGGCACTGCACCGTGGATTCTCAACTAATGGCACAAAGTGAAGGAAGGTGATTAATCCCACTCTTCACTGTCTTTACCTCACAAGGGGTCCAGGAATACCAAGGATACTCTGGTACTCAATTTGATAGAAGGTTTAGTGCACCTTTTATCAATGGGATTTGAACCCGGACCGCCAGATTTGTAGTCAAACGCGTCGCCACGGTGACTTATTTGTTTATAAATACGTCTCTAAAATTTAGAGTATTTTTAGGAATTGAGATGTTTGATAACACCAAAAGCAATTGTATACTTACCCGAAGATGCTTAATGACATAGCAGTAATGATTTATACAGTCATAATAAATAAAATTTTGCTCCCATGGATATGAATATGCGGTTCTTTGATAAATTTTAAAGCAAAAACACTCTGTACAAAATTTTTCCGTGGTTCAAAATTTTCGAGTGATTGAAAGATAATGAAGTGACAACACTGTAAAGGATATAGTCAATGGTCGAAGTGAAGCAGTGTGCCATACTGGCTCTGGTTTCTGAGAGCTAAAAGCATACCATCACTGAAGAACATGGTGTGCGTATTCTTATATCAGATTTTGATTACTAGTATACCTAGGCAAATATTAGAAAAAGCTAAGTAATGGTTTTATTATAGACAAAACCAAAGCACTCATGTATAAATTCAAATTATCTTTTAACGTATCCAAAAGAAGGAGTCAAAGTCATAGGGACAAATGGAGATTAAAAGCGAATGCCAGGGCCTGTCAGTTTTAGAGTCAGAGTCATAGATTTTCCCCACCGGTGTCCATGACTAATCCAACGGTGTATAGATCCTCTCTGTTGAACTTGTGGCTACTGAGGTCTAGTAGGGGCACACATAGAGAACACTAAGCGGTTGAAAAGGAACTGCCAGTTTTCAAGTCAAAGATGATAGTTTTCCCCACCGTTGTCAGGTAATTTCAAGAATTGCTCATGTGGGGTGCAATTATGCCATTCATTCCATGTTGTGTGATCTTTGCTACAATAGGTTTTCAAGATTCTCCCTATTTCTCTATTGTACCTTTCAATAGGATTACTTTGGTGGTGATAGCTAGTTGTAAGTATTTGCTTAATATCATTTTTTTTATCACAAACTCTTCTCATTTATTCGACGTGAACTCTCGCTCACTATCTGTTAATAACTTGAGTGGATAGCCATAATGCTTAGCAGAATCGTTTTTTGATAATTTCTCCAGTATTAGCTCGATGTAAAGGATATAACAAATTTAGTTGCTACGTTTACTAAGGACAGTAAATATTCATAGCCTCCAGATCTGGGTAACTTTCCAATCAGATCTACCTAGTCGGGTCATAAGTTCTGTCCCAACTGCAAAAGACTATAACAAGTAAAATACGCGGAGGAAAATGAAAATGTTTTGCGAAATAAAACAACGATAAGTGACAGTCAATTAGGAACAACACTTATTCAAAATGGTTTCCTCTTGCCTGGACACAGGCTCGTAAACGACGCGGCCAATCATCAATGGCAGCACGCACCACATTCATGTCTATGTTAGCCACTGCTTTCACTATAGCAGTTTTCAAGCGGTTCAAAGTTATGTGATGTTGAGAACACACCTTCTCCAAATAGGACCAGATCTTTTAGTCAAGAGGATTTAAGTCTGAACTGGACGACGATTATTTTTCGGTGGTGATGAACGCAATTTTGTTGCGACGAAACCACTGAGTCGATTTCGCCTTGTGAGCTGGTGCTGAGCTCTGTTGGAACACCCAAGGCTTATTTTTGAACAGAGTGTTGCCAAGAGGTTTCACCACCTTGTCGAGAATGTCCTCCTGGTACACTTTGGCAAAAATTGACTTCAGTGGGGCCTCAGTACGACGCACGCAGCCAAACCATCACTGATGCGGGGTGATGATCTCGCTGGATTCGGGGAACTTGTTCACATGCTGCAGGACTGGTTGTAGCATACACTCTATCATTCTGGTGGTTGAGGTGTTCTTCAACAGCGAAAATTTTCTCATCTGTAAACAAGATTTGTCGATGCTTGTTATCCGCGTACTGCTGCAGGAGCCTCTTTGATCTGTCACGTCGCATTCTCATCAAGCGCTGATTTAACCGATGGCCTGTCCTGCGATAGGCATGCAGTCCTAGGTCTTCATTGATCGCTCTTATCGTTGATGATCGCGATATGTTCATTTACAGGGCCATGAGTTTCTGCTTACGGATCGGATTTCGGGCGATTCTTGCTTTCACTGCCTTAACGACAGCTGGTGTCCTAACCGAGCGAGGTCTACCAGTGCGAGGCTTATCCTGGATAGACGATGTTTTATTATATCGCTGTATGGTGCGATAAACAAATTTTTGTGCAATGTTCAGTTTCCGCAGTAACTTAGATAGTCGTCGGAGGGTGTCCGCACTTGTGTAAGGCCAGAACTGCGATACGATCCTCTTTCTTTCCCCTTTCCATCTTCACTCTGCAAGAAACAAAGGAAAACAATGGTGTTGTAAGTTCAACCAAAATTACAGTTTTACATCAATGCTAGGTTATTTTCATACATCATTCCTAACTACTGGAATTTTCGTACAAGTTTGGGACAGAACTTATGACCCGACTAGGTATATATACCGGCTCAAGAGGTTTAGTTGCTTACTTTGTATATATTGTTTTAGAATCAGATTTAGACTCCATACAAATAATACAATCGTTAACATATTTACGAACATCGTATTTCATGTTGTTCCAATATAACCATTTCTCCATCGTAACATATGTCCTCTTAACCCCGAAATGACCAAAATCGTCATGATATATCCTCATTATCTTAGACTATCTCTGCGGGCTTTAAGTTTCCAGGTTTTCTCTCTTATGAACTTAGTCAATATCATGTTATCTTCCATTTTATATGTTCTATGTCCTATAGTAGTATAGTTATTATTATTTTGTTCAATCCTCTGCTTAATACTTTTGGTTCTTTTATTATGATCATTGTTAATGCTAATAGCCAAATCAGTATGAATAGAGATTCCTACAAAATGATTATCATCACTCTTCCAGCCGGTAGGAGCTCTACTTAGGGTGTCCGCTCTTTGATTACATTTTCCTTGAATAGCATGAACTTCAAATTTAAACTCGTGGAGCTTCATTACCCATCTATTTAAACGGTTATTCCATGTTTTGTTATTGTTTAGCTACTGTAGACATTGGTAATCTGTATAAACCCTAAATAGTTTTCCTTTCAGATATTTCTGGAAACTTTTCTATTACATACAGGAAATTCTGTTACCGAATATCGTATTTCATGAGGCTTAAGACAACGACTTGCATATTGTATAACTTCATTATCCTCTAATTCATCCTGACCTATATATCCGGCTACCCCAATAGTGAAAGCATCCGTGACCACATAAGACGATTTTTCAAGATTAGGTTGTGATAATTCAGGTACGCCGCTACCAACATTTTTGCAGCTGGTTGAAAGCATCATCTTCCTGTTTACCCCAATGCCTTTTGCTATCTTTCCTCAGCAATTTAAACAAAGGCGATACTAATTCAGTGTATCTATGTATGAACTTCTGCCGCCAATTACATGTATCTACCTAACCATCTTTGCAAGGCCTTTTTATTTTTAGGTCTAGGATATTTGAGTATGGCACCATTCTTCTCTTCTAAAATAGTGACTATTTTCTGAAACACGACGAAAGAAAATTATCTCAGGTTGAACAAAGGTACATATTTTTAGTTTTATTGTCATGAATGTTTTCAAGATGATCTCAAGCTTGTCCAGATGTTCATCAAACCCTTGAGTAAAACAACATAAATCATCAACATAAGTACATAACAGTTACTTGTTTCAATGCCGAACATTATGTTCATTATTGTTATAAATATAGCAGCAACCACACCATTAGCCAACCTCACACTGAAACTGGTGGTTACCTAGTCTAAACACAATAGAAGGCCTACTTCTAGGAGACAATAGTATTTGAAAGTATGCCAATGAAAGTATTTCGAAAAATATATAGATCCACAATAATGCTTTTATGGTACTACTATATATTTATTTAGACAAAGCAAATCCAAGACTGGTCGAACAGTACCATCGGGTTTGTCCACTACATGTAATGCATTACAGTGTGGACTGTTAGCCCGTTTAATGATGTTTCATTTCTCCCACTTTCGTAATTCTTTTATTACTGCCTTCTTTTTCATATCGTCACCTTGGAACTAGGGTACTATGCCCACTTTTGCTAGTTTTGAGGAAAAAGAATTTTACATTTTGAAGTTCCATTTAAAGTCTGTATAAATTCATTTTTTTTTAACATTTCTAGCCTCTTGGATGTCGTTTTGTGAGACGATATTTTTCGGGTTGATGACCTTCAGTACAAGGTCTTTGACTGTAGTGTTAACTCCATTTTGCCAAAAAGTGGACATAGTATCTTCTGGTTTCAGGGTGACGATATATGGAACAGGATACTGTTTAGCCTCGACTACAACATTCTCAGTAAGTTGTATATCGTACATATACGACTTATGACAACCAGGTCTATCATTAAAAACTATTTTAGTTTTAATTAATAAATTATACAATTTGTCCTTTTCTTCTTGGCTAAGGTTTTCTATCTCTTCTACCTTTTGATATATTTGCTCTTCTGATATTTCAGAGTCAGGGAAATTAGTTTTCTGAACACACTCAACATTATTAACCTGTTGATTATTAGGCCAGTCTTCATTACAATCTCCAAACTCAGCGAGTGATGGTTTGACCTCCTCTTTCACCCGCTTCTCCCATTTAAAGATCCATTTTGTACATTACATGGTTCTATTGCCTTTCTCATCGTATCCTGTTGCTCTATAATTTGCTTTACTCTCGCCTCTTTGTCCGTATCTATAATTGGTAAGTTCTCCACCTTGAATCTTTTCTGTAACATTCCCGGGCTAATGCGTTCATAACTAGCTTCATAATCTGAATCGCCTCCTAGAACATACGGAGATAATACCATGAAACGCCTGTTTGCTTATGATAAACTCAACTAATGAAATAAGGAACAACTACCAGGAATGTTAACTAAAAAGATTAAGTTCAACTTTTTTGAACCTAATCCGAAATTACATGTTAAACTCTCAAGTTTAACTCAAATAGCAATATTCTCAATTCAGTAATTTACTTCCTGAATTCAATAAATAACACTGTAGTTATCGAAATTATCGTAACTTACATGCAGTTAAAAGATTTCTATCATAGCCTCGGCTAAGCAAACCATATCAATTAATTTATACACTCTTGCCTAAGTAGACGCAATAAAACTGTTGTATATATAAGCATCATTTACTTTAATTAAGTAACCAACTTACTTTACAGTAAGGAAATGATACCTTCAGCTACACACTGAGCTGTATAAATTACAATTTGTTTCTAATTATAAATTAAAAAACTTCTTTTTCTCTTCTACGGAGTTCAACTCCTTTTTTATTTACTAATCGTCATTCTTTTAGACAATTCTTAAATTGGCTTTTGGTTTCAATTGTGAATTTAGTTAAGTATGCTCATAAAATATAAAGTTATTATGGGCAAGCTCTTCCATTCCTTAAATGCGTTTATAAAATAGACAATTGTTTCGGGCAAGATATAAACGTTGGAAAATGCATATCCTCATAATAGATGTGGGAATTAGTTTTCAATAGATGACAGTATATTCACTCCGTTACAATGTGTATGCTGAAAGATGACTATGCAAAGCTGCGTATTCACTATTTGACTATTAAATAGCTCTCATTGAATTGTGAATTTTATCTGAGGTTTTTAGGCAACTGTGACTTAAGCTGTTTAGAGATTATGGGAAGGTTATGGAAATGCCGTGGGTTTTCGTTCTGTACATTAGGTCGCTTATGAAGGGTGTGTGTGCACGCGTCTTGTTATTTGTTATAGAACCTTATCTGATGTGCTGCACTGTTTGTTTGAACAGGAAACATAGTACTTAGCAACAGAGCGGACGCGATGTCAGAATTGAAATAGTCTATTTGTTTCGTAGGCAAAATTTCCAACTGCGTGAACGAAGTTGAAGTGCTCACATTAGTTTATTCGTTTGTGTTCGATGACGCTGTATCAGTGGTAAGTTTTTTTTATAAAGGAAAAAATGACTATGCACTATAACAAGCTAAATAGACTGGTAAAAAAATGTAGTTAACTTCTTCCATCTTTGATCCAAACAAAATGGAAACCTCGCCAGAGAAGTACTGTATGAAGGCTTTAAAGTTGCCATTTTTACCGTTTTATTATTGGAGAAATATAACTCTGCGAAAAATTTGCCAGAGTACTTATATTCTAAAATTTTCCGAGAAGTAGCATGACAAACTTTCCATCACCTTAGGCGTGTGTATGTGATGAGTATATTGCAATGGTCCGTGTATCTACACACACGTGCACGTTATGTAAACAAGAGCAGTGTTTATAAACATACATGTGGCAAGTGATTCAACTACAACAAACAGTAAAGTGACACATAAACAATAGCAGACGACAAGAACAAACTCACTATGGACGCAACAGATGGGATTGCCATCGACATGCAGAGGGAGTTGGAGTCGTCGAAGGAGGGACTTGGAGGACCGCGCCCAAAGAAGACTATAAAACCACGATGCACCAGCTTTAGATTATCACTTACTCCTGGGTGGTCAACTCCTCTCCTTTTACCTGTTCACAGAAGGCATCGCTTCTGGAACATCCTGATACACAGAAGGCATCGCTTCTGGTATCATCCCGCATACACAGAAGGCATTGCTTCTGGTATGTACTCTGCCTAAACTAATCACTCCTTTGTTCACAGAAGGCATATCTTCTGGAACAACCCAGCATACAGAGAAGACATCGCTTCTGGTACATCCTAGACACACAGAAGACCACGCTTCCAGTGTCTTCTTTACGTGCACAGAAGGCATCGCTTCTGGTACGACACCTCATCCTAAACCACTCTTTGGAGAAAACACCCAAAGAAGAAGACTATTCATCTATTTTCTGTAATTAGTTTCCTACGGGACACTCGTATTTAACAAGCTGTAAAGTTATCTTCTTTTGTAATAAAACTTGTTAAGGGCTAAAAGACAAAACCCGAGTATCTATCAGCTCTACCTCAGGTACTCTACCAGAGAACCACACGAACATTACGTGGTGGAGGCACTGGCTAACGATCCCAGTACTTCTCGCACGCCATTACGTTATTTGGAAAGGCATGTCTCGCGTTCCTGCATTCACGTACGACTTAACTTTAAATCCAAGAATAGAGTTTTGTTTGTCTGTGAAACAGTGGTTTTCAAAGGGTGTGTGTCCTGTCCTGGCTCTCTAGTTCGTCACGAATTTGCGTGGTTGTGCCGCAAGAGAAACAGCAAAAATATTTGTAGAATTAAAGGAAATATGAAATATGGATTAAATATGTAAATGTATTATTTATTATTACAAGAGGAAGAATTACATTTAAAATTATTTAGTCTATAATTCGATGTAGGCTGGAGTGATTTAAAATTATTTAGTCTATAATTACACAATTTTTTTAGTTTAGTGGGGAATTCAAGAACATTCGCTGCGACTGGCCTTTCTTCGTAAGGGTACTTCGTATTCCGACCACCTACGGGTGGGCTGTAATATTGCACATGACGAAACAGTGTGTCGCGAGTTACGGAATTTCCAGAACCACTGATATAAAATGAAATAGCACATAAAATCTATTCTTTTGGTATTTTTTTGTGTCGTAATGATCGCAAGTATGAAAATCTGACCCCATTTATTTTTTATAAATAGATATATATGGATAACAAATGAGAAGTAGATTTTATGTATGTATTTCGTGAGTTTGAACTGTGCTGGTTCTCAACAATAAGACAATGTAATGTTTGAGGTTCAACATTAGGTGAGCACAGTTCGCAGAAGTATCTATTCTTGGTACTATGGATATTTACATTAATTTTCAGTAACAACACAGGAGAAAGAAGCGAATGACCATATTTTTATTTGTAGGTGATAAATGAAATATCAGTTGCACTATCAGACTCTTTAAAAAGATACTTGAATATTAACATTTTTATTTCCGCTCATAAACATAATCTTCCATGCATCCTTCAAATGCCACTCGTTACAAGCCAATGTGTGACGGGTGGAATAGAGTGTGATGCAAGGCAGTTCCGAGGCCAGCTCCTGCGTAATTCATATAACATAAAAGACAAACATATACTTATCCAGAAGATTTGATATAGTAAAGCGTGATGTACAATTAAAAGGAAGGCTATATTGACATCCACCGTTTTGAAATAATATATCAAAATGGATTCTTGTGTTAGCTTTCCAGCCAAAATAATGATTATCCTACAGGCGAGAGTGAAGACGTATTCTTATTGATTTTTTTTTTATATTGCCAATTCATGTTTATATTGGGTAAGTACCAAACTACCCGTTTTGACATGTCACGCGCTGCCAGTGCGTGAATCTGTAGCATTAATCGGGGGGAACATTAGAGCAGCCACAGGCATAGGCAGTGAATGTTGGACGAGCATACAGGGACAGCGTATCGTGTCGGTAAAATGGAGGTCGATAAGTAGCTCATCAGACAGTTTACTTTTTTGTGTTTGATAAAAGTAGTAATACGGCCGCTGCCTGACGCAACATTCGGCAAGTGTATGGTGAAGGTGCAGTTGACGGTACCCATGTCGTCGGTGTTTTGAAAAGTTAAGGACGGAGACATCTGTCAAGATCAACCACTGTCTGGACGTTGTGTTTTCCGTAGTGGAATTAATGGAAACCTTCCAGGTACGCAGGACAACAGTTAAAAAAAGAAATAATAAAAAAAAAAAAACTTTCTGAAGACATACTTTTCTTAAAGAATTCGTACTAAAAAGTAAAAAAAAACAAAACAAATGTTAATGTATGACTAAAAAGAAAAGCATGGGGCGCGCTCTCATGCAGCAACTTAATAAACTCTTCAATTGGTGCGCCGCATACTTTTCTTTTTATTCATGCATAAACAAAAAAATTTTTTTTGTACTTTTTAGTACGAATTGTTTATTTAAGAAAAGTATGTCTTGAAAAAGTTTTTATTATTTTTTTCCTAGTTATTTCGGTGTTCGGATACTTTTTCTCAAGCTGATGTTTTATGACCCAGATCCTAAAGTGTTCTGCAACCAGTTAAACGAATTATCGTTGCAAGCTAGTATTTATTTTAGGATAAAGAAGTTCATATTAAAAGAAAATTATTTAAATATATAAAGTAACAATATAATTTTGTATTGTCACCCGACTTACGTCACTGTGGAAAATTTTATCATTGTATGACGTCGGGAAATGAGTTAAATTAACTGCAAGATTTGAGGACACCATGAACCATTGTGAACTAAATAAAAGAATGTAATAAAAGACATCTAGAATTGCTGGGTTTCACCACAAAGTTCGATTGTTGGGTTCCACATCAGCTGAGTGCAACTCAACGGGAGGGGCGTGCGCGACCAGTGTTTCCTTGCTTTCCCGGTACAGAAATGTCGATTCTTGACTCGCATTGTCACGGGTGATGAGAAATTGGTTCTGAATCAGAACGTAAAGCGCCAAAGGACTGTGTGTTGCGTTTGTGAACCGTCTCCATCGACGTCCTAACCAGAACTTCATCCGAACGAAGGTAATGTTAAGTGTGTGGTCGGGTGTCAAAAGCATAATTCACTAGCATGTCCTGGAACCTAACCAAACCGTTAATGCCACCTTCTGCTGTCCACAACTGGACAGACTGCGACCGGCATTGCGATCACAGCTGCCAGGCCTTCTCAATCGCCAAGGAGCATCATCCACCGTGATAACACCAGACCACATGCTGCTGTCATCACCCGTCAAAATGTAAAGACCTTCTCGGGTTTATTGATAGGAGACTCAAGCTTTTGCAGTCTCTTAAATGGTAAATACTTACATCGTATCTGAAAACAAGAAAATATAAAGATGCACAGGCATTTGGATAGATTGAGGTGTAAATCTGGAGCCTTACTAATAACTTCGAATATACTGGTGGTCTTTATATGCAGAGTAACATTCTTTAGACAAAGATTTCATTGTAACTCGCAATGCAAGTTGAAATCAAATTTACATTGTGTCAAGTGATAACAAGGACGATTTGATGCTAACAGTTCTGTGCATAGCTGTAATATTTTTTTCGGAATTAGGTCATGAAGATATTTTATTACCGACTGAATATTTCATATCTCTTGTGTTTAACTGTATAATGAAGCAGTGTGTGAAAATTCTTTATTATGGGACCGAGGAATATTTTTTCCGAGCAGCTTATGTTCGAGGGCTTAAACCAAAAACGGTGACAGTTTTAAAAAATGCCATTAATATGTTTTAAAACTAATGCTTTAAAATATATGTAGTAGCCTACATATGGAAAGGAGCGAGGGTCATTCCAGCTCAAATCACCAAATGACTCCAGGGCGACCTTCTCAGATTTGAATGATATTCGTTCCGCAAGTAATATGGGTCAAGTTGGAAAGAAATGTATAATATCACTTTTGTACTTCTTTCCACTCCAGAGATCTATGATGTTAAAGAAAGGTTGAAAATCATATTTCCTATTCGCGACTGTCGTTTAAAATCGCAGAATTACATAAATAAATGTATAATTTCTGTTATTATTGTCCAAATGACATGAAATTTTGGCAGTTATATTTTAAAGACATCACTTTCCTCCTATAAGTTCAGAGAATGTATTCGGTGACCAGGTTTGTTAAATACGCGAAAAACTATGAAACATTAATTAGTTTATTGATGTTGGCAATGAACGACAGTAATAAAATGGCACCTTTTACATAAAAGAGTATATTAGACGTTCAGTGAGAACAGTTTCAACACACGTTCCAATATTCCTTCGTTATTTAAAAACTATATATTTAAAATATCTTCAAAAATGTGCGTAACACATCATAGTGGAACAACAATTACTTTAATGGTGTTGATAAATAATAAAAGTACAAAATTATTGTTCCTATGGCGTGAGACAATTGCAAAGTTTCATTGCTAAAAGTTTCAACAAATTGTGAATGTTCTAATCATGCATGGAAAAACTTGCATAGCACGGTAGCGGTGCTACCGGGACAGCAAGAGTGTCACCAGGACGATAATGGCCCTTTTCTACTAAAAGGTTTATAAATAAACCGAAGTAAATTAAGATCTTACTCCTTGTGGTTTATTTGTGGTGATGTGCCATCATAAAACATCCACTTTCTTTTTCCTCCCGTCGCCGCTATTGAACTTCACCTGAAGCGGGATACGCCTATGACAGGAGGGGGATGTATTCATGAGAACCGTGAACAACATTC
Source organism: Lepisma saccharinum (assembly GCA_022664845.1). Taxonomy (NCBI): domain Eukaryota; kingdom Metazoa; phylum Arthropoda; class Insecta; order Zygentoma; family Lepismatidae; genus Lepisma; species Lepisma saccharinum. The sequence continues at coordinate 17,010 of JAGDQP010006998.1, forward strand.
CCACTTCGCGATGATGAAAGTCGGAAGACTTTGCACCACCGAACAAAAATTAAATATGACAACTAAGAAGTTCCAGCAAATACGTATAGATGATCTATTACTAGCGACTATAGCGTGGGTGATAGGAAACAACAAATATTCAATCTCAAATCATAAGTTAAAATGTACTTCTCCAATCATAACACTTCAGAATGGACTTCTTGTGTGGAGTGTATTTGAAGCAATATAGATTTGAGAGCATAAAGAATTTCTTTTTGCAGATCAGGTCATAAAAATCTTATAAGAAGTCTCCGTTACATACTTTTTAAATGAAGTTTCACTTGTTTAACAGTAGCTTACTTCAGGGTGGTCTGGAATACTCAGGGATTTTTATAAATCTGGAAAATTCAGGGAATACTCAGGAAACCTATAATTTATGAGGTGGACCTGTCCACAGTTGTAAGCGCATTGCCCCGGCAAGGCAGAAGTCGTGGGTTCGATTCCCACTGCTGACCGGAATTTTTCGATGTGCTAAAATCCTCTATTTTGAATGAATATATATATTTACACTTGTGAAATGCCAATGATGTACAAAATGCTTGGACTGGGTGGTGGTGGTATTTAAAAAAGGTCATTGTGTATTATTTACATGTTCTACTATACTAAGAACTCAGGGAATTAAAAAATATCATGAGAAACGTGGATAACTCGGGGAATTTCAAGTCACAAAATTAGTAGACATCATGTAATTATATACATTGAACTGTAAAATTGTTTTAGTGCAATAATTACATTCAATTGGGACATAATGACATATACCTTCAAAAAGAAAGGGAAACATGTAAATGTAAAAAAAAAAAATCGCTTTTGGTAATTCCTTGAACGTTTCTCGTTAGGTTCCTAATGCACCATATTGTGAAGGTCATAAATTTGTCAGCGATAATTCTAAACCAAACACGTGAAGCGGAAAGAAAAGGCTCCGGCATAGCAAAGCGCTAGCGTAACAGATAACGCCATCATTCCCATCAAAGTAAGACAACAATGACAATAAGCATAGCTTTTAGGGATCCATAGAAAGGTCTCAATTACAGCGGGGCAAATGGAAAGATTTATTACCTGTTATCGGGACGGGTTGGAACTTTTCCCATGCATGGTTCTAATATTCAAAACCTGATAAACATTCCAATGAAGTCGGGTGGTCCAACAAAAGGTTTCCACTCCCCTTATTTCGTTCTCTACTGGTTTGAAAAATTCCGAAATACGTCAACTTAAGTTTTGACCGGAACGAATTACTGTGACTATTTTATCATTGCATTCTCTGTGGCCTAGTGGCAAAACCTTAAATTTTCTTAACTGGCAATAAGGGTTAAGTGACATATCATTTGAAAGCTCCTTTGATTCTATTTGTAAAAATGGTATTATTTTGGAATTTCATCCAATACTCCGGGAGGAATCGCGTTTAAAATGTATCATAATTTTACAATTGGAAATTTGCAAAATAGCTTCGTTGTCATCAACATCAAGCGCATAACCCAATTAACCGCGATCTAGTGGCAAAACCTGCATTATCCGTTAATGGCAACATTGGTCAACTGATACATCACTTAGAAAGCTCCTCTAATTTTATTTACAAAAATACTATTTATTTGGATAATTAATAAATAGTTTTGCATTCTGTGGTTGGTGAAGGGAACCTCGGCCGTTTAATTCGGTAACTTAAAAAGTCACTAACGAGTGTTAAATTTGAAGAGCTTGATAGTTCAAAACTCGATAACACGCAAATCCCAAATAAATAGTATTCTTGTAAATAAAATTATAGGAGCTTTCAAATGATGTATCAGTTGACTTATCTTGCCATTTACGGAAAATAAAGGCTTTGCCACTAGATCGCAGCTAATTTTGCTATACGCTTCATGTGGATAACAACGAAGCTTGCTGATGTCTTTGCCCATTTATAATGAATAGTTAAGGGTATTCATAATGTTTAAAAGGGCAAAATATTACATCCTTAGAGAATTTCCAATGTAGAATTAGGATACATTTCAAACGCGATTCCTCCCAAAGTATTGGGAGAAATTCCAAAATGATAATATTTATACAAATAGAATCAAAGGAGCTTTTTTAAATGACGTGTCACTCGACCCTTATTGACATTTAAGAAAAATGAAGTTTTTGCCACTAGACCGCAGAGAGTGGGAATACAATGTTAAAATTGTTACAGTAATTCGTACCCTTCAAAACTAAAGCTGTCGTATTTCGGAATTTTTTTAACAAACCACTAGAGAACGAAATAAGGGGTGGAAACTTTTCGTTCGAATATTTTAATCAAGTTTTAAATATTAGAACATTCACAATTTGTTGAAACTTTTAGCAATGAAACTACACTTGCCTCATGTCATAGGAACAATGTTTTCGTGCTTTTATTGTTTATTAATACAACTAAACTAATTGTTCTACTTTTACGTGGTATACACACTTTTTTTTTTCAGATATTTATGTATTTTATTAAGAAGAATTATTGGAACAATGTTGAAACTGTTCTCACTGAACCTCAACTGTTTTATGTAACAGGGGCCATTTTATTACTGCCGTTCAGTACAGATAATCTGGAAATTTTTAACAAAATATGTTTAATCTGGAAACGATAAAGCATTATACCATGTTGCGTAAAAATACTGTGATATATGGAGTAAAAGTCAAAGTATGCCTATTCCAACCTGAATTCATATTCGGGTGAGAAATTATGATTATCATATATTCCTTAAAATCGTGTAGACTTGACATAAAAAAGCTGACAGGTATCAATAAGATCACGAGCCCCCTTACAAGTATGTTTTCCCATCCCCTTCCTTGTTAATAATAACACGCTTTCGATTTTACGAAGCGTTTCTGTGTTTTTCCACTTCTTATATTGCTCTCTGAAGAATGAATGAATGGTAAATGCTCATTTCAATATCTGCGCAGACTCTTCACCCTTCAAAAATCTTCTTAGTATTTTTGCTTGTTTGACCAAGATATGATATTTGACAACGCAGTTCTCAGTTCCAAAGAAATTAGTTCATTATCTTAAAAGACATGTGGAAGTATAGGATTACATTCTCTTTATAGATCTTCAGTCTTCATGATTTGAAGAAATGAACAATGCCATGTCCCAGCGGGGGCTCGTGGTCTGGACTTCAGGTGGTGCACAAAATGTCGCATCCTTACCGCACACTTCGTGTCGTGACTTTTTGACACAATCTGCTAAATCAGGGGAAAATAAATGATAGTCTAGATCGGGATAAGAAACTTCAAACCAGTTAGAAAATCATTCATTTTGGAACATGTGTAAGTATGCACCATAATGGTGGACTGTAGTTCAACTTGGAATTTCCAACTCTATGGAGTATTACCTACTTTGCTCTTTGCAGTAATATGCTTATTCGAGCAAACCTACAGCTTTACACTTATGTGAGGAAGAATCATCATTAAACTGGCGTTGCAAGTTGCAGTTTCTATTTTAAATGGTAGTGATTATGTTTATTTTAATTTCCGTGTATATTTTAGTTTTTAAAATACATCTGAAAGAGTTTGTGTGCACCTACATTTAACTGGTGTGATCTAAGGTTTCCAATTGAAAATTGTGATTGAAGTACTAGGACAAGAACTGATGTATAAGTGAACAAGGACAGGTTATCTCTGAATCATATGATATGTTATTATCTGTTGAAAATTGTTTTATGTGCCCAACCCTGTCTTCTGAATATAGGAGAGTGAGGGTTACACATAGTGCATAATGTTTTTAAAATAGACATAAAAGGAACCGGGTAGTGCATTATAGATTTCTTACGAGCTTTGTATAATGTGTTTGCTGCTTGGAGAATTGACAGCTTACTTCACTTTTCACACAGATTGCGGTGTTTTTTATTAAAATGTTGCTCATTAAATTAAATTGAAAACACCAGAGTTGCTGAAAGAGCCCAACTTATTTTGAGATATGAAGTGAAATACGTTGAGTGTTTGACAGAAGTGTTTAACATCAAGCAGTTGCCGTATTGTCTTGAAGTATATTTAGGATAAATGACGTATAGCTAAGCAAGCTTTTTAAATTCATTTTACGTACATAGTATTCAGCTGAAAATTTTATTCAGCTGTATAAGCGGATGCTCCTCTTGCACCGTTTCTGCATTATGAACTCCTGGGAATTATTCGTTCAATAATGGCACGTGTGATCAAGGAAAATGAACAGTTGCCGATTATATCCGATTGGTTTATCAAAAAATTCAAATCTCATTGTTGTCAGGAATATAAGTTTAGAGTGCGAAACCATGGAAGATTACTAATGTTACTGCAGAAGAAATGCTCAGATTTTACACTGAACGTCGGAAAGGCGTAAAAGGATTTGTCGAGAAACTTATAAAAGGATCATACATTGGAGTTCATATTACAAAACGGATATCTCGAGTGAATTCTGAAGTTGTATTGAACCATCCAGATATTTCTTTTAGACGTCTTCTGCCTTCAACTTCTCGTCCAAAATCAATGGATGTCAGGCAGTAAACCGGACTGATTAGGAAAAGAACACAAAGATTTTATTTCTGTTTCTGAGCTAACAATATACTTTCGAGATTTTGGGGGTTGGTCAGAGGTGAGTAAATATTTTGTATTTCATGTATTTAAAACACCTTTCAATGTCTTTCCTTCCGGCGAAAGATTGAACACGTAGATAATCAAAATAAAAGTAGATTTTCACGTGGAAACTTCAGGGAATGTGAAAATCTTTGAAGAGTGACCTCCCTGTTCTTTTATTCATCAATTGTTCTTAAGAGACGCAATTTTCGTACGTTCCCATTTTCCTTCTATTTTGGCGATTTCTCTATCACATAATGCTATAACTATTAAAATTTGACAACTGCCAAAAAAAAAAGAAGAAAATGATATGCATTGTTTTTATTTTGTAAGTACAGTGCATTTTTTGTACCTTCATTGCACAACTTTTCTTAAAAAAAAAAATAACCTTGTGGATGAAATTTAAGTCATTGCATGAGATCCCAAGATTTTTAAAATATGTTAAACTATTTTGAAGTAGCTTTGAGTGTCTTCTTTATGTTAAGTGCATGCTACTTGTTTTAAGTCTGTTTAGTGCATGTGGTTCTTCAACTATTGCGGTGTATATTACGAGTGACAGTGAAACTACTAATAAATGTCAAGGGTTATGTGATTAATATTTTATATGCAGTTTTCAAGGTAACGCGCATAGCATGTATTTCAATGTTCCTTTAATCTTTAATAGAATCCTTGGAGTTGCTTTACATAAATTTATATTAATGGATTGTACAATCATGTATGGCTCAAGCCCACCTCACATCTGAAGGATGTTATCCCTCGTCGAACACCTTCCGAGGGAAACGGATGGAGAAGGTAGGGTCAGATCCTATGTTGTAGGTATCATGTTAGTACTCACGTAGTGATAATGAGGAATACCTCAGGGGGTTGTCCTGAGCAGAATTTTTCGATTCGATTCGTGTTCCTGTTCCACACTGTTGATGCGAAGTCAGCAACCTTGTTCACTAAACTACAGTGGAAATTGTAAGTAGACATCCTGACAATAGACTGTGCCAATCATGAGATTCCAAATGAAGAAGATTCATTCAATCTCATACAAAATATTTTATAAAATTAACTGTTATTTTACATTGAAGAATATGGAGCTATGTAAAACGAAAAGATCGGCAATAAATGGATGTACATTTATTTTTAAGGACTCATAGAATTGTGAAAGATCGCAAAATGCCAGTTGAGTTAAGAACTAAAAAATTGCCCTAGCACTACGCAGAGATTTCTGGTAGTTAAAAAATATTAGGAGGGTTATTTAGTAATGCATATATATTTTTTTCTCATGCAATAATAAAAATAGAAAAGCGAAGTTTGAAATGCTGCAAATTTTAAAGGGTTGCGCGTTTGTGTGCGGAATTCAGATAGCACAGCTGTAGTAATCTGTTGAAAGGTTATCTGAAAAGTAGTTAGCATTGAAATGAACGACTCTCTACAACGATCTGTAATTGAATTCTTGGTTACGGTGAAAACAACTGTGGTGAACATTCACAAACGTTCGTGTGCTACGTATGGAAGTTGTACAATCGATGAAGCACCGTCGTTAGATTCTGAGAGTTAGGCTTTTTGAAGTAGAGAAATAGAAGTACACCATTATTAGCCTCCCCCTGAGAGTTTCTAAAGCCACCAGCCCAGAAATGTTGGAACCGTGCTGATGCCATTACTCGTGGCATTCACACATTCCATACGCAACACAAACGTTCGTGAATGTTCGACCCCCCACCACATACGCACAAAAAATATAAGTTTTTGCTACTCTTTCATAAATGCCTTTTTACATATTACTACAGCTGCAATTTCTGCTGGAATACTTCGTAATTCCGCGCAAGAGCACGGAAAAGTTCAAATTTGGAACATGTAAAATTTCTCTTTTCTGTCTGTTTTACTGTCAGAGAAAAAGTATAATGCATTACTTCCTGACCAACCCTCTTAATAGTGTCAGTTTTCCCTGAGAAAATAAAAATGTCAGAGTCGTTTAGTTTGTTATTGTATTTAATCCATGTGGTCTGATCTCTCGTAACTTCATTGCGTGCACTTTTTTTTCATGACCGAGAGACTGCAAGCCAACCATTTTGACTGACGTTTTTTCTTTGTAACACCAGGCGAGTACTTGTATTGTATTGTAAATTTCGTAAGAGCCATTCCTGTCTTCATATACAACAAAGTATGTGGGTAAATGACGAGTCTGCTGAAGCTTCAAGATCCGTTAACCATAACAGTCACATTTTAGCGATAAAGTAAAAAGTTAAAAAATATACATTGCAAGCCTATTAACATTAGATCTGATTCCTTATACAGGGTGATCCTATAAAATCGTAACAGGGCCATAACTCGGCTAATATTTCTCAGAAATCTATGAAACAAAAACTGGACATACCAATTGGTTGTATGCTCCCATTGAAACAATCGCTTAATTTTGAGCAACTTTTAGAGAAAACACGTTTCGATAGCTCATACAGTTTGGCAGTGAGGTTTAATTTATGAGGGCAAAATCACAATGGTGAGATGGCTTATCGAATGCTGTAACCAAAATGGAACAGCAAACAAGGGATTAAAACGAAGAGAAATAAATGTACTAAACTGCATGGAGCAGACTGGAGCCAAGGAACACCAAGTGATAGCGTCAAATTAATACTGTGCAATAACAACAATGTGACAAGTAAACAATAAGACAAACATGTTCTTACCTAAATCGAGGTGGCATTACGTAATAAAAGGCAGGTGTCCATGCCATACATGATCTGCTTCACAGATGCTCAAACTGGTGTCCGCAGACCGCAATACAGCGATTAATTCGAGGCAGAAAATTGTATTCAACCACCTCAAGTTCGGCAGTTCTTATGCTCCTGAATGCTGTTGTAATACGTGCTTTCATGTCTGCTATAGTAGTTGGCCGATTTACGTACACAAGGTCCTTAATTCTGCCCCAGAAATAATAATTCATACACGTTAGGTCGGGGGACCGTGGCGGAAATGGCGGATGGGAACCTCTTCCTATCCAGCGTTGCGGAAACCGATCATTTAACGTGTCCCTACATATTCCAGCATGATGAGTTGAACAGCCATTAAATTGCAACCAGTATTTTGACGCACAGAAAGGGAACATTTTCCAAAAGTGTTGGGAGATGGTGTCGCAGAAAATTGCGAAAAACCACGGCTGTCAAGTTAGCATCAAAGAACCATGGGCCAATTACGTGAGCTCCAATAATGCCGCCCCACACATCGATACTCCATCGATGTTGCGGATTGACTTCGCGCAGCCAATGAGGATTCTCCATGGACCAATAGTATGCATTATGGAGATTCACAGTGCCACAGTTTGTGGATCTGGCTTCATCTGTCCACAAGACAAAAGCAAAAAAAAATGTGGATGATGTTACAATTGGGTATCAAGCCAGTTGCAGAACTGCAGTCGTAAATTGGTCTGCGTCAGTTAGTTCCTGATGCACAGAGAGGTGGTACGGATTAAATTTATGTTTCCATAGAATACGCAAGACACATTGTGGGCTGACACCGCGGTCTCGTGCGACTTGCCTGGAGGAAACATGTGGATTCACTAAAAAAGCTGCAAATACATCAATAACAACAGCTTCATTTCGTACCACTCGTCTGCGGGGACCATAGATGGGACGAATGCTGCCTGTCTGTCTTAATCGTACTTCGAGTTGTCGCAACAATTTGTATGTAATTGGTTGTCGCTGTGGATAGCGTAAAGTCTAGCTGCAGCCCTATAATTTTGCCTACATTCCCCTAAGATCATTAACATTTGAAATGCCTCCTCATTTGTATACAGCATGACTCTTATGACGCTCTACCCACTCTTGAAAATAAATACCATACACGTAAAAACAATAATGCAATATTCCTAATATGAATGTATAATTAGCACTGAATTCCACTTCTCAGAAAGAGGCTCACATACACTAGAACACGTTAACTGCTCCAAGAACGTCTCGTACCTAAAGGACCACTTAAACATGCTGCCCAGCATGCTCAGTCTGCGAATCTCTTTGATAAGTGCACGCTTCAGCGCACCTATCGTTCGTCTACTGTTGTTTATAGATTCGAGCACTCCACACGCCCTCTACCCTTTTTATCAGAAGAGAATTTACTTGTACAGGCAAAAGTGGAACTGAGAGCACATTCGTATCTCTTCTACGCTGACTTGCCCTTATTGCGTAGCAAATTTGGAGATACGTACGCAGTCCTACGATCTATTTTACTTTATTTCTGGCCGTGAAGCATGTATGGCAAAGAGCAGGATCGGAGAAAGGAAAGGACGAGGACAGGTAATCGACGATGGCCCACGACAAAGGTACTATCCCGGCAAGTACATCATGTGATTCAGGATAAACCTGGTTAAACCTCAGTCATTATGCCTGGTTGCAGGATTCGAACCCACGCTCCTCCCCAGTGCCGCTCCAACGTCCGCGACGCTACCGCCTGAACTACGCGAGCTTGGTCTAAGTGCTACGAATGTTACAAACGATTTGCGGAAGCAGAAAACTGGTGGACAAGTTGCTGGGTTGCAAACAAGTGTGGCTTCGACACTGACAGTACAAACTGTGCCCGTGGCCACGTTTCCCGCAATTTACAGGATTCTGTTACAGGAACACTAATGCAGCACCGGTTTTCATTGAGAATTTTGGGGTTAACATTTAGTAGACGTATTCCCTGTACGCCATTATTTTCAAAGCTTGAAGAGCCCACAGACGGCGTGTTAAGGTGGGAAAATGCCGTTATTCATGGTTTGAGCGCGAAAATAAAACCTTCAATAATTCTTGCCTTAACCTTCAATAATTCTACCTCCCATTTTTCACTGCATTTTCAACACATTTCCATCCACGATCCCAACCTGTACTTACACGCTATACAGTTATTATTTCAAGTTCCGGAAATCGACACGCTACGGCAGTCAGTTGTTCTCCAGTTTTGATGTTTTGTCCCCTACGTGTCGCCACTGTCTTTTCAAACCTGTACTTTGTGAACACGTTAACTTCGCTCTCTTTCTCTCTACTTGAAAACGTGTAATACACGAAATATAGTGACGTTTTATATTTGTGATCTAATAGGAAACTATAAGCTGTAAATATTATCCTTTTTTTTCCCTTCATTTGTCTTAAATTTCCCTCCCGGCTTTCTTTTGTACTAGTTTTATATATATATAAAATAGGTAAAATTTAAATAGAAAGAAAAGGGATTGTACTTACATAATATCTTGACTAAAATCATGTTAACAACACACACTAAACACTGTATAGTTTCTTAGAATTTTCGCATATGCGTCATCAGTAGAAGAGAATAAAGAAGTTAATTTCACACGCGTTCACAACTTAAAATGACAGAAAAACAACATGGCGAACGCCCTCATCAAAAACAAGGGACGGCGGTCTTCACTTCTTCTTGATGTGGGCGTCCGCCATGTTGTCTTTCTATCTTTTTAAGTTGTGAACGCGTTTAAAACAAACTTCTTTATTCTCTTCTACTGATGACGCATATGCGAAAATACTAAGAAACCGTGCAGTGTTTAGTGTGTATTGTTAACGTGATTTTCGTCAAGATGTGACGTAAGTACAATCCCTTTTCTTTCTATTTAAATTTTACCTATTATATTGCCTATTCGGCCTTCTCCTATATGTACCTTATATGTATATATATGTATTTAATGTAGAGATGAGAAAGCAGACATATCAGTTACTGGTAAAGCAATGCAATCTCCCAACATTTACAAAATACTTTTAGTACATAAAAAAAGTTTGAAAATCAACTGTACCATTTCAGTATTTGACGACAAGAAAGAGTAATGATGTATTCAAGACATTTTCTTAATAAGCATTACTTGTATGTGGTATGTATAAGCATTACACAGTTCGAGCTTGAAATCTGGTTCTGTGACTTACACTTTAATAAACTGTTTTTTTACACATGAGTGCTATGTTGGGAGCAAAGGCTGTTTGTGAAGGTTGCTTTACTGAAGTTTACCCTTTTCCGTAAAACAGTTTGCACAGCAAGCTTTTGCAGTATTAAAAAGTGTGACTTTCCAATTTCAGCCTCCACTACACATATCGTACACAATTGGCACATTGCTAGAATAAGATTTCTAAAGGTAGCATTGCTCTAGAAGTAGTAGTAACGTAAGGTAACTTCTACTCTGATCCCAGAAATAAATTGTGAAATCCAACGAAGAAAAATTGAACTTATTATGTAAAAAACACGAAAGTACAATAACGAACACGGTGCGTAGAAAGTAATAATTTCATTCTTTTTTTAAAAAAAGAATTCAAATTCAGAATTTCAAATTCTTTATTGTTCGTAACATTAGAAATGCATGAACATGGTCAATTGATTCTATAGTCTACATAGGCATTATCTACACATTCAATATTCTCACTCGTGAAATCGAAATTGAGGTCATATGGGCACTTTTGTACCAGAAGGTTTTTTTAGGGTATTGCTAAATTGTTTACCTTCTAATTTCTTTATTGACGCAGGTAACTTATTGTAAAATATTGTACCCTGAATGTAGGGACTTCTACTTGTTGCTTCCAGTCTCCTACTTTGTGTATATTTTCTTTACTTCTGGTATAATAATTGTGAATTTCTTCATTTCTTACCGTGAATTCATTGTCCTCTTTTACTAAATTTGTTATCTGATATACAAACATTGCATATAATGTTAAAATATTATGTTGTTTAAATAAATCTTTACAAGAATGTTTGCTGTTCACTTTAACAATTGTTCTGATTGCCATTTTCTGAAGGACAAAAACTCTTTTTACATTACTTCCACAGGCACTACCCCAGAGTAAGAGACCATATGACAAATAAGGATAAATCACTCCAAAATAAATTGATTTAAGTATTTCTGTAGGTAGACAATCAGAAAGTCTCCTTAATAAGTAAATATTTGCAGTTAATTTTGTGCAAGCATGTTCAGTATGATTTTTCCAAGTAAATTTGTTGTCTACATACAGCTCAAGAAACTTGCAAGAATCGCTACTATCAATACAAGTGTTTTGATCTGTGACAGAGATTTTGTTTCCAGCTAGATCAAAATAAACTAGTTCAGTTTTGTCCGTGTTAATCCTTAGATTGTTTTGTTTAAAATAATTCATGAATATCTTCGTAAAACTCTTTATCTGTTTTTCCAAATCTCTTACGTTATGAGACCACAATAGGCTAGAGGTATCATCTGCATACATTGTGACAAGATATCTGTCAGAACAAGGAAAATCATTAACATAGCATATAAATAAGAATAGACCCAAGATTGAGCCTTGTGGAACACCGAAACCAACCTTTCTTCTGTGTGACCTTGTTCTTCTTATTACATTATTTTCTTCACCTATTATCTCAGTACATTGTTCCCTATCCCTTAAATACGACTCTACAATATTGTATAATTTTCCCATCACTCCATATTGATTTAATTTTGACAACAGAGTTTCATGATACACTCTGTCAAACGCATTAGAGAGGTCAAGATACAAGCCCGCAATCTTACATCCTTCATCCATTTTATCTAATGCTTTATGGTAAAATTTTGTCACTGCTGTTATCGTACCCCTACCAGCTGTAAATTCGTGCTGAAAGTAACCTAGAATATTGTTATCTTCGAGGTGTACTAAATATTGAAGAATAGTTTTTTCGATTAATTTACTAAAAGTGGATGTGAGCGATACTGGTCTCGAATTCTCTACTTTTTCTTTGGTACCTTTCTTGTGTATTGGTCTAATTACTGAAAGTTTAAGAATACTAGGAAGTACTCTATCTATAAGGGTACAATTTATTAACTGAGTCAATATACCAATTCTAATTTACACGCCTTTAGTAAAAAAGGAGAAAATTCATCCCAACCAGCTGAATGTTTATTCTTTAAGCTATCAATTAAAACATTAATATGATCTATTTGGAGTATAGTGAATTCAAAATTATTATCAATATTATAAATATTGTGCAATGCCACAGTACTGCCAAAAGATACATCATTTGTAGTTAACTCTGCAAAGTAGTTATTAAAAACATTACATACTTCATTTGGTGTGTTAATGATCTTACATTACCATCATGTTCAATCCTCATATTTATAAGTTTTTCATCTATTTTGTTGTTTCTAAGACTATTACATAAGACTATGATCTCCTTGATATATTATCAGAGCTACAAATTTTTTTAGTTACATTTTCCGCCTTTAGTTTGCTTACATTTTCCCTATAGGAAGTTTTATATTGTTTATACAATGCCTTATAATGTTGGTTTTTCGTTTCTTTAAACTTGAGTTGCATGTCATTCATTTTTTGTTTTAAGTTCAGACTAGCTTTGTCTAGCTTAATTTTATTCACGTGTGATTTCTTTTTAACCTTAAATTTCTTAACAGGGCAGCACACATTTAAATACCATGTTAATATATTTATAAAGGCTTCCCATTTGCCTTCAGTGAGTGGCATGTAAAGAAACCTTTCCAATTTTCATTTTTCAAACTAAGTTTCAAGCTATTGATATTATTTTTTGAAAAGTCACGACCATACTGGTACTGTTCTGAGCTATTTTTGTTATTGACACAAGGACTTTTAACAGCCTGTCCGAAATGGTCGGATATATGTCTATTTAATAATACAGATTCAGTAACTTGGCAATTAGTGATACAGTGATGAATTGAGCTAACAGAATCATCCGTAACTCTTGTAGGAGTATTTTTAAATATATCTTCTAAATTGTAAGAACTTATACAATCTCCAAAGCAATTAGCTTCATAGGTTTTTTTAGTACATCAATGTTTAAGTCCCCCATCACAACTACCGGAATGTTATTTACTATATTTAATTAATTTATTACACACAGTTGTAAATTTTTCAATAAATGCTTTACCAGGTGCATAAGCTTAAATCCGCTGTTTTGTAGCCAGCAAAACACATGGTGTGTTCATGGAAAGCACAAAGCAAGTTATTCGAAGTACTTTCCCTCGCTAGCTACACATTTTGCCCACCTCTCGGTCAATTTGTGGATACCACGCCAAAAAAAGTCCTGCTCTTTCGAGGCAAACCACTCATCAAGCCCATTTTCGGACGTCTGCATACGAATCAAAGTGCTGCTGAGCAAGGGCGTGGCCCATCGACGCAAACAGATGGTAGTCTGTAGGGGGCAGGTCTGGTGAATAAGCGGGATGGGGTAGCACCTCCCACTTAAATGTCTCCAAGTAGTTTTGGACCACTTTTGACGTGTGCGAAGAGGCGTTGTTGTGGAGGAATATCAGCTTGTTATGTCTTTGTTGATACTCTGGCCTTTTTTCACACAGAGCACGGTGCACGTTGATCAGTTAGTGGTGGTAGCGGTGGGCATTTACAGTTTGACCCGGTTGCAACAGCTCAAAGTAGACGATACCCTGTTAATCCCACCAAACACACAGCATCGTCTTTCGTCCGAAGCGATTTGGTCTCGAGGAAGATGTTGATGGTTATCCGGGATCAACCCACGATTTCTGGCCTTTCGGATTCGCGAAATATATCCACTTTTCATCGCCCGTCACAATCCGATGCAGGAACGACTTCCTTCTTTGTCTGGCGAGCATTATTTCGCATGTGTGTTGGCGTCTCTCAAGCTGCCGATTGGTCAGTTCATGCGACACCCATTTTCCGATCTTCTGAATCTTTCCCATGGCACGTAGACGCATGGAAATGGCTGCTTGAGTAACGCCCAATTGCTCGGCAAGCATTTATTGCGATTGGGTATCGTCCTCGTCCAACAGCGCCTGCAATTGATGGTCCTCAAACTTCCTGGGCCGATTTTCACGCTTCTTGTCACTCAGGTCAAAATTGCCGTCTTTAAACCGACGAAACCAATCTCGGCACGTTGTTTCCGATAAAGCACTGTCACCATAGGCCTCCACAAGCATTCGATGCGCGTCGGCAGCCGATTTCTTCAAATGGAAGCAGAAAAGCAGAGCTTCCCGCAGATGCTCTTTTTCTGGCACAAAACTAGCCATGCTTACCAACGGAACACTGTGTGTTGTTGTCTGCACTTGCTGATTATGTGCACTGATTCGTGTTGCCAGAGGTCCAACTCATCCACACAATAGGTCTGGCGTGCCCATGGTAGCTTCATACGCTCACGAACGCCATCTATGGGGAAATTGCGGATTTAAGCTTATATACCTGGTAAAGCTGCCAGACGGAGAGTGATATAAGCCCATAATGTAAATCATAGAGCCACAGTAATTTATTTTACATAAAGTTATTTCGAAGTCAATCTACACAGTTTTCCTTGACCCAAAATATTTCCTGAACAACAAGATTATCATCATTTTTTGCATAGATAGCAACACCACTTCCCTTATGACGTTTTCTACAATAATAAGATACAAGTTTATAGTTATCAAATTTATACAATTTTATGTTAGTTTCATTTCTCTGATATTCAGTGATTACTGCAATTAATGGGGATATTTCATCCATGTAAGCGTGTACTGTATCAAATTTTGAGTCAAGACCTTGAATATTATAGTGCAAAATATACAATTCTTTCAAATTATTTAGTCTACAAGTACCGGGTAGCATAGTATCACGATTAATAGAACAATTTGCACATACAACAGAACAGATATTGTTCCTAAAATGGTTAAAGAAATGCTCACAATCAAATACGCCATGGCTTTGTAACATAAACAGAACCGACTTCGTCCGAAGAAAGATAGAAAAACCTTCTTCATGCAATTCCTGCAATGTGAAGTACATGTGACAGTTATAGAGCTATTTTCTGTTAAAATAATTGTAAATACAGGGTGGACATAAAGTTGCTTTCCCCAATAAATGCAGGGGAAAGTAACTTTGGGCCCACCCTGTATTGTTCGATGGCCGCAAAACAAGCTGTAAATTGTTGCATGTAACATTTTCCTCAAAAAAATAATATACTGCATGTTTTCTGCAGAGTGCTAGTCTTGTATTTAAAATGCACTGAAATAGTTCTTACTCTAACAATACAGAAGAGATGATTTGGAACTTTATATACGTTGTATGTATTTACGTTATGTTGAGAATATTTTTGAATTGTATAACTGTTTCGAAGTGATTATTTCCGTAACTTTTCGATGTGATTTATTGAATGATCTCATATTGATGTTTTATTCTTTTAATTTTTCCAGGTAAATCATTACCATTTTTAACGGAGGAAAAGTTGTTGAATATCTTGGAGACTTGTAAAAATGAAGGTTCATATTCATTACTTATACGGACATTGGGTCATGTGTTTTCTAGTGCAGAATCATTGAGTAAAAGTTTTATTAAAAAGGATCTAGATTCTCCAGTAGAGGCAATGCTGGATCGAGCTTCCTTAAATTTTAATAATTTGAAGAAAGAAGATGTTCGTGCGTTGGAAGGTGATCTGGATAAAGACGAAGATAGTCAAGAACTCAAAGAAGAAGGTGACAGTGGTGAGAAAAATCATAAGATAACGCCAATAGATGACGTGAGTGTTGATATTCCTTCCCTCCGCAGATCCTACGAAGCACTCTTTGCTGTACCTGGAAATAAGTTTCAAAGTGCACTTATTAATGCCTTAATATTGCTTACAGAAAGTGTGGAGTTAGATTTGAAACTTTTCGGTGGCGACAAAAAGGATCCGGATTTTCTGAACGTTTTTGTAATTGTTACCGAGATCCCTGTACTCAATGCACCAGATTATTTAGAGATGGTGTTGCCACAGTTCTGTAAAGCAACGTCGCATCTACCTGTGCAAGCTCAGACAAGATTAGCACGTGTGTGGGCCAAACATTGTAGAAGTCGAATGAAAAACCTTCTGGAAGCTTTACAGCAGTTGATAACTCTGAAAGTTATCTCAGGACAGTTTAATAGAGACTACTGTGTAAATGATGAAGATAGCATTACAGCTCCTACCAAAGTGATGAAAATTTTGTATTACGCCAACATGTTGGCTGGTGATTTGGACCCACCTGATCTTCGACAAGATGACAGTGACTGTGACGGTATGGACGATACTCTTCTGGGTGCAGTGGGTAGAGAGTCAAAAGAGCCACGGGCTAAATACGAAGATCCTTTAGGGGCTGAACTGCAGGTGAATGTACTTGATTCTAGAAAACCCTTCCTACCATTTAGTGAATTTTATAATGAACCTCTAAGTGATGCGATTGAAATGGATAGAGACTTCGCATATTATAAAAGTGAGTTAGAGCAGCGTAAGTTTTCGTTCATGAACCATGCTTTTATATTAACACCCGCTACGAAAACAATGGGACTTTACTATGATAATAGAATACGAATGTATAGTGAACGAAGGATGAGCTTTTTGCAAAGTGTTGTACGTGGCCAACCAACAAATCCTTATCTTAAGCTGAAAGTACGACGAGATCACATTATAGATGATGCCTTAGTAGAGGTAAGTTACAGCATTACATTTACTTGTGGATTTATTTTAGTTTTGCCTAAAATTGATTTATATCTGTTATTACTCCGAAATGTGTCATATTCTGTATCGCAATTAAATCTAGTTCAGTAAGTGTATTGGTAAAATGAAGCAAAGTTTTTGTATGTTTGTTTTTGTACTGCTTGAATCGTAAAGGTTTTGTGAAATTATCAGCTTTAAAGATAAAAATGGTGAGTTACTAAGTAAACAGTTCATTAGAAGTTTTAATTATCGCGATAACTTGCTATGTTTCTTTCAGTTCCTGTTAATGTGACTATTACCTGCACAGAATCATTTTTACGTAAATTAAGCCATACCTCTTTTGTAATACTCCCTTACTCAACTTCTGTTTAGAAGATAACTTTTTTTTTTTTAAAAAAAAAAGGTCAGGCATTACAGTCAAATTTAAGTTCTAGCGATGGGTAGCCCACTTTCACCGGTATTGTCAGACATTTTGATGGATCATTTTAAATCCGCTGTACTTAAATTTCCAACATTAAAACAAATCAAATATTACAGATACGTAGACGACAAGAACTCATTCCCCCCAAAGAACGAAACCACATTCTTTCAAAAATTCGATCCATCAGAGAGCTAGAAAGTCAAGTCACCTTTCAGTTTTTGGACCTACAGAGTAGAAAATAAATTTGAAGCCAAAATATAGCGTGTGTACATCCTTTACAAATTAAATACAATATATGACTCTACTCCTTTTTACGTCACTTGTAAAATATATAGTTCTTAAAGACGTGAAGGATCAAATTATGTTTTCTCCGGTTCGGTCAACAGAATGATTACAATAAATCAGATCTATTAAAATGGTATCATAAACCGAAGCAAAAGATCTGGGAACTTAAATCCAACAAAATTGGTACAAAAACTGAGAACAAAACATGGATAGGTATTCCTTTGTACCATTCTATCATTAATAAGTTCAAGAACATCTTTAAGGAACATAATTTCAACAGTTTTGACTCCACCTAAAATTTTGAATAAATTTTTCACATAATAAGGTAAATGCACCAGTTCTCGGCATATTAAGGTCAATTTTGCAGAAAGTGCTTTCTGTAGATCTGTGTGTAAGAAACAGCCCCACATTTTTCACTTCATTAGCAAATTCAGGTCTCGTGCGATAATGTGATAGCATAAATCTATTCGGTAATTTGCATAATAGTGATGAAATTACATTTCTTTACAACCCTGATTTTGCTCCAGTAGTCGTCACCCTAAATTTTGGTGTTACCCTATAGTCGTGACACCAATGCACCAGTAGCCGTCACCCAATGTACGGTCGCCTGGAAAATATATAAGTTATCCTCTTTTTCATCTTCACTGGATGTGAACCTGGCAGAATAAAGCGTGCTTGAAAGGAAAGAGGTACAGAGGGTTTGCTGGAAGGTCCTCAAGAGATTTTTCTAAAGCAAAAAACTTGAGTTTACTTCCGGTGGAATATGTAGGAATTTAAATTTTGAATTTTACTGATGGCTACTGGAAAGAGTGAAGCTATCACCATGTTGTTATGATAAATTTAGCATCACATTAAATTAAACACTTTCTGGAGTAAAAGTATTAAGTACCAATTTTTCACCAGTAATCGTCACCCGTGACGAGCATTGGTACAAATTGTAGTTGACGTGCACCAGTAGTCGTCACCCCTCATGTAGAGAAAGTGGAAGTCAAGGCATGCAAACCTATAATCTCATAATTAAATAGGCATTTTATGCACATGTAAACATAAGGTACTTATACTTAAAACTTCAATACTTATTTTTTAATGTCTACTTGCTTAACCCTTTTTAGTAACAAAACCACGAAGATATAAGGAAAACGAACTTGCCGCCCAAACACAAGACATCACTACTAAACAAACTGATGCAATGAAATATTAATGGTGCAAGTTACGTACCAGATTATGACTGTTAAATTGGCCTGTTTCCGTCACCAAAGGATGGAATGTTTTCTGATTTTTAACACGTTTAGTTAAGACACGACGACCACTGGAGCAGTGACGAGAATTGGTGCCTTTACCGTATTAATGCTATTTTTGTTTCAAGAGATTAAGCATAGGAATATTTCAAGTCACACGCCAATGCACAGTGGGCTGAAATCCCAAAAAGCTAGTCAAAATATGAAAACATTGTTCAGTTTGCATAATATTATGTACACATAGGTTTTTGAGGTCGCTGATAACGATTATGAAGTCAAAATTCAAAATGGCGGATCCAGTATGGTGGGCAATTTTTTTTTCGGAATTCTCCAAATGGGCTGAAAATTAGTTTCATTATATTTTCGAGGTCGCTGATAATGATTATGAAGTCAAAATTCAAAATGGCGGACAAATTCGTAGGTATAATTTCCAGATTTGACCAATTGACCAAAAGGTATTTTTACTTGTTAACGGGTATAATGACCTGGGGTAACTGTTACCTCATGCGTCAAATCACGGGTTAAATAACTTTGTATGACCTTATTTATTTTTCATTCCAAATTGAGTCATAATTATCCTTCTGGAATTCTGGATATGGGAAACACGTGCATAAATCCTGCAAGGACACCTTTGGGCAGCTGTTTTTTTAGTGAATTCCATTAGATTATAGTACTGAGTGTGTCGTATAATCAATATGTTGACGGAATTCTGCGGAACTCATTCTTTTTCTACATTTGTCAAAATTTTGTTTTGTAATTCTATCTTTTTTTGTGAACTTCAACGATAATGTGTGATAATTTTAACTTTTTTCTCAGCTTTAATTAGTTCAATTATAAATCTACGTACCTTCATCTATTTCTTTCATTTTGAAAATCCAGAAAAAGTCTAATATTAACAAATGATGATACTTCTAAAAACTTACTTTTTTCACGTTCACATTAACTACATCGGAACCGGTCAAACGGCACTTTTCAAATGACCACCTCTTCCGCAGGTGTTTCAACGCAATGTATCAACGGAATTCGATACTTCAAGCATTCTAGTATTCGACCTAGGACCTAAAAATTATCCAATCGAAAATTTTATTTTTGACTTTTGGCCAGCTTTTTGGGATTTCAACCCACTGTGCATTGTGGTGGGTGAACCTGAATTACCCATTTTCGCACCCACAGAATTAAATTTTTCCGCATTCTCTCATATATTGACTTCCCGCAATTTGATTTCACCTAGGACACTCCAAAAGACCTAACATCCAAAATCCGGTTTACCACATCCCTTCGTCACAAGCTTTTTCTGTTCTGCAGATATACTTCTGTCAATCTAACGACCTTAGCTCACTCGGTACACAACAACAAATCCACTCGTTACAAGGACTCTCTATAGTTAGTTTGTATTCAAAAGCTTCTTTTTCTTAGTATCTTCCTCCATATCTGTAATAAGCCAAATCTTAACGGATGCGTTCCGTCTCTTAATAAATCTAAGATCCAAACAATATTCAAGCTTTCTTCGACTTTTTATGTCAGTCTTCACAATTCTCCTCTCTCCCTTTACCTCTCCTTTCATCCTTCATTCCTCCCCTTTACTCGGACTGACACGTTTATCAATCTTTCTGAAGCTACATACCTCTACGCTTGCTGGAGCAACCTCTTCCCCTTCAGAAATAAAATATATCTCCAGCCACAACTCAATGCCTCTGCCAGTTCTCAACCTTTTTTTCCCACACACTTTCATTCACCTTTTCTCCTTCGTCCCATACTAAACATGCCATCCTACACAATTATTTGATCACATTTGCCCGTTACTGGTTCACTCATTCTGATATATCTTAAGTTCACCACCTCAAACACCATAACACATCCCAAATCCCTTCACAAATTTCGTCCATCCTCCAGTAAATACTCTCTTCCTCCCACCAAACCATCCTGTCGAACCGCACATTTCCTTTCTCTTCAAACATATTTCAATCCCTGACTTGATTTACTGAGATCCGACGATTATTATCCGCCCGGTGGTAACCAGAAATTACTCTTGAGTGTCTATCCGAAGCGCTTAAACAACTTTCTAATTCTACCTTTTGTCGCTCCCTCAAGGAGGATCCCACCCAATCCTTCCTTAATAAAATGCACATATTTCCACACGCACGGACCCTATTAGGGAATGTCACAATTCACTGTCTATACTCTTTGTCCGAACAGTTCGAAGACTCTTACTACACTCAAACTCCACAAATCTGGTAACCCTTTCAGACCTATGGTTTCCAGTGTGTATTTGGTTCTTCTACCTAAAGAGTTTCTTCCTTGATCAACATCTTAAACATTCGTTCAGGCTTTCCTTTCTCATATCAAAAATACCAACCACTTCTTCAAAAACCTATCTGTGACCCTCTCTTACCAAAGCCCATCTTTGTTTCAGTTGATATGACATCACTGTACACCAACATTCCCCACACACGTGGTCTCGCTGCCCTTGATAATTTTCTCGATAAACGCTCCAGTCATTGTAAACTTAGCACTCAGTTTGGCCTTACTATGAGTAACTTATCTTTTGAAAACCATAATTACTCGGAAATCAAGGACTCAACCAATGACACCCATAAGCGCCTTTCTACGACAAACTATCAAGACACGCCTGGAGATACCACCTGAATTCCACACTTCTCAAACCTTTCATCTGGCTTCGCTATACTGATGACATCATCTTAATTTGGATCCACGGGCAAGAATAACCGGAAACATTCCTGCAAAACCTCAGCTGCATCTTTCCCGTCAAATTCATTTGCTCCTTGTTCAAGGAACACACATCTTTCGTAGATGTTGAGATTAAGAACGAAGGACTTGAGACTGACGTCCACATCAAACTTTCGTATAATATCTCCATTTCAGTAGCTCTCATTTATACCACACCAAGCAAATTTTTCCATATGCCTTGCTGTCTGGAGCAACCCCATATGTTCTTCTACCAAAGTTATTGAACCAAACTCTCCTCATATTTTATCGGCCGTGGATACCCCGGTCATTTTAACCGTAAACAATGGAACCATGCCAAGGATCACAAAATTTCCAACTTGTCGGCGATGTTCTCTCCGCTCCCAGTAATCCCACTTAGTGCCATCCTAGCCTTTAGCTCCTCGAACTAGGGCATCCCAAACTAACTGCGTCACCTGAAAGAGCTTTGGCGATCGAACTTCCACTCATACCCCTCAGAATAGTCTACCTACCACTGACCCCTCAAATCTCAACACGATCCAAACCTGAACTTGACACATTCAGCCAACCTTTCCTCAAACTTGGCAAGTGCAATAGATTCAGCTGCAGAACCTGTCTCATTATTTATCCCTGTCAGACTTTCGAGCATACCGTCAATCACTGAATATACCCTTTCCGACACTCCGTGAGTTGTATGTCCTGCAACCTTATCTTAACTCTTACGCTGTAAACTGTTTCGCCTTCTACGTTGAAAAAAACAAGACAAATACACGTCAACAGCCATCGTTACTTCTTCAAATCACAACTACCTCATCTCCCCATACCAGAAAAACACACTTCACATCACAGCCGCACCTTTGACGAAGCCATCCGTGTCATTATCCTGAAAATTCTCAATCCCGATTCACGCGCTACAGTTAGGAAGAGAAAGAAGCAGACGTATATTTCTATCCTCTCCGTCATGAACACGGCCTTACTGCAGCCGAGTTCATCTTCTTTTTCTCCGGTGTTTCCATCTTCCTTCCATTGAATTATTTTATTTTTTATTTTATTTATGATCCATTTTGTTTTGATTATTTCACTTTGTCTTTCATTATTCTTATTAATATTAATAGTAGTAGTCGTGGTGCTGGTAGTATTTTTATCTTCCCTCCTTGCTGGTCCGTTAACCTCTTTTTCTTTAGGAAACCTCCCACTGACTCTTTGTTTTCTCTCTCTCTCCCCACTTGGAAATTAATGTTTTTTCCGGTCCCTTTATTTATTTTGCTCATCCATGACCTGAAAAAGAAAACACACACGCACACATACAAAAAACCTCTACCTACCTACGTACCTCTATGTGTATATATATATATATAATAATACACAGCCATATTCAATCCACTACTGGATGAGGCCTCTCCCGGAGGGAGGAGGTGGTCTACTGCTCCCACGCTGACCAGACGTGTTGGGAGAGGAGAGCCGAAGCCCTCAACTGTGATCGCTACCTCTTTATTCAGGGAGCTCCCCAATTGGCCTCACGACGCTGGGTGTACGCCGCACAGGCAACACCATCTGGAGTGCTGAAACGGTCACCCATCCAAACACTGACCAGATCCAGAGCTGCTTGACTTCGGTGATCTTACGGGAACCGGTAGACCAGCTCGGCTAGGGCGTTGCCCATATATATATATATATATATATATCGGCTGTCGTCTTAGTCTTTTATTCAATCTGCATGTGTTAGTCTTCTTCTGCAAGCAAGAATACGGTCGTAATATATCGAAATATCGCGAAAAACTGTGTGTATATATATATATATATATATATATATATAGTACGTGTGTTGTTCTCCTATGGAACGAATAAGCTGTAATTGAACTCCTTAATTATATATATATATCACTAATACAGAGGAAAGCCGGAAGGGCAATTTAAGGTAAATTTATGATA